>APFE030063226.1:49195-63944 GCA_000404065.3 Pinus taeda
TATATTATAATTAGTTATTATTCACTAAAATTAGAATATTATTATATTATTAGAAGTTATTACCTTTGAATTATTAACATTTTAATATTATATAATCTAGTCGTTATATAGCCATTGATGGTCAACCTAGTCAACCTAACCGTTTGGAAGATCTGCTCTCCCTATTTATTTTGCAGCCATGATCTAACTCCTCAACTTGTCCTGACGATGAACCACACTAGTTGGTTCGAAACGCGTCGACAAAGGTTTTCTACATGTGATTTACGTTGAAACTCTTCTTATAAATATACAAGGATATAGTGTTATGATTCTTGCTTCTCCATGCAATGACCCCCAACCCAAGGTTGAATGCATAGCCTATTATGGGTTGTCGGTCATCTACATTTCTAGCCCAATCTGAGTGTGAGAAGCCCATCAATCTAACATCAAATGAATCAGTTTACTTATTACCAAAGTCTAAGGTTCCTTGAAGATACCTTAAAATGCCTTTCGTTGCAACCCAATGATTCTCAAGAGGATTTGACATGAATTGGTTCAATACACTGACTGCAAAAGCCAAATTTGGCCTACTTGTAGTCAAGTAAATTAGACTCCCAACTAGCTATCTATACAATGTTGCATCGAACTCCTTATAACCATCATTATTTTGAAGTTTGGTGTTCTCTTGTAAAGGAACTAATGTTTCTTTGCATTGATCCATTTTGAACTTTTTCAATAAACTCCTGACATACTTTCCCTGAGACAAAAAAGTCTGGCCAGAATCCCTCTAGACTTCAAGACCCAAACAATAGTGTAACTCTCTGAGGTATTTCATCTCATAAACCTGTGACATCTACTCTTTGATTTCTTTAATGAGTACATCAACATTTCCTATATTGATAATATCATCTACATATAAAGAAATCAAAACAATTTGCCCCTTTTCATCAAACATGGTATACAAATTAGGGTCATTCTTGCTTCTTTTATAACTATGTTGTAGGAAAAATGAATGAAATTTATCATACCACAACCTGGGTGACTGTTTTAGTCCACACAACACTTTCTTCAATCTACAGACTAAATGTTCCTCCCCCTCTTTAAAAAACCCTCCAGGTTGCATTAAATACACTTCTTCTTTTAATTCCCCCTTTATGAATCTAGATTTCACATCTAGCTAGTGTATCATCCAGTGATGTTTAGTAGCTAAAGAAATTAGCATTATAATTGTGTTTAATTTAGCTGCAGGGGCAAAGGTTTTCACATAGCCTATGCCTTCTTTATGCGAGTACCCCTTTGCAACTAGCCTAGCTTAATATTTGTCTATGCTCCCATATGCTTTAAAGTTAGGCTTGTATAACCATTTGCAACCTATGGGTTGTTTTCCTTCAGGTAGTTCAAATAGATCCCATGTTTTGTTTTTACGTATTGACTCATATTCCTCTTCCACGGGTGCCCTCCATTCACTATATTGACTTTATTCTTTATAATTATATGGTTCAACAACTTTTGACATACTAGTTATAAGAGCATGATCCCTATATCTTGCTGGAAAATGAATTTTCCTACCTAATCTCTTGAGTGGTGGACTGGCTTCAAATATGTTTTGATCATACCTTGGCAGACTTGGCTTGCTACCTACATCTCTACCATCCACATCTTCCATTTTATGTTGTTGCTATTATTGCTGCTCATGGTTGTCCCTTTCATCACTTCCATCTTCCACCATTCATCACTTCCATCTTCCACCAGCAAAGGCATGTGCCATTCTTCATCCCTTCTATCATGGTTTCCATCATCAACATGCTCATGGAATACTACATCTCTACTTACAAACTCTTTATGAGTAGAGGAGTAAACAATTTATAAGATTTAAACTTTGTGCATTACCCAACAAAAATGCATTTGATGGCCTTTGAATCCAATTTCTTCCTATCCTCTTTTGGAACATGAGAAAAATATTTGGAGCCAAAAACTCTTAAATGATTAAGTACCGGCTTAAAACCTAATAAAGCTTCGAATGGAGTTTTAAAATCAAGGCTTTTTGTTGGAATCCTATTCTTCAAATATACTGCAATATTTATTGGTTTTTCCCAAAAGCCATTAGATAGGTTCTTACCTTTTAACATGCCTTGAGCACACTCCACAAGCGTTCTGTTATTCCTCTCTGCAACCCCGTTCTATTGAGTGTGGGGTACTGTGAACTACTAAACTATCCCATGGCCCTTGTAATATTTTATGAAACCATGCTTCTTGTATTCTCCCTTTGATCCGAGCGGAGAATTTTGATGAATTTTCCTGTCTTTTTTTCAATCATGCTTCTGAACTCTTCAAAATATTCAAAAGAATGACTCTTCTTTATGAGAAAATATACCCAAGTAAATCTCGTGCAATCATAAAAAAATAATAGAAAATAATAGGCACCTCCCAATGACCTCGTTTTAATCAGCCCACACAAATTAGTGTGCATAAGCTCTAGTATATCTCTCTTCTTTCTATCTATATTTGCAGGAAACTCATCTGTATGCATCTTCCCAAGAGCACCTGCTTCACAATCAACATGAACATTCTTTATAACAGGAAGACCATTGACCATACCTCATTTCTGATGTAGCAGCAGGTCATTGAAATTGATATGACTAAACCTTTGATGCCATAAGTCTTCTGCAGTCATAATTAATCAAGTCAAGGCTTGTTGTGCTGCGCTTCTTACATTCAGCTTATACAATCCTCCCACTCGAATACCTAATACAATTGGTTTCATATGATCGAATATATCTTTAATAACATAATAAGACTTAAAAAAATCTACCTTAAGGTTTTGAGTTTTTATCATAGAAATAGAGATCAGGTTCTTTTTTATTCCGGGTACATACATTAGATTTTGAATATGTCTAATATTTCCACCAAGAAAAATGATAGGAACATTACCCTACCCTTTGATCTTGTACCCTCTATCATCACCAATGTAGATATTTGCACCACTGATGGCTTCTTTAAAATTCTAAAACCAATGTCTGTTACCTGTCATGTGAGTGGAAGCTCCTGAGTCCACAAACAAAGTTTCTACTTCATCATCCTCAACAAAGAACGCAAAATCAGATACAAACAATATGAGATTCTGACTCTGATCTTCATCAACAAAGTGTCCTGCATGCTTCTTAAGTTTATGGCAACCTACATCAAACTTCTTCTTATGGAATTTTTTAGCTATCTGACCAACTCTACCATAATAAAAACATCGGGGTCCTGAATCACTTATGTTTGAGGACATACCTTGAGGTGGTTTTCTTTATGGTGTACTTCCACCTTTATTTCCTGCATTTGCCTTCCCTCTGAAGGGATTCTTCTTCTCCATTAGAGTAAGATATGCACTCTGTGGTTTCAAAGTCATCCACAACTCTTCCTCTTGCATCAGGATTCCTATCAATTCTTCTAAATTGGGGGCTTTCTCTCTCGCATTACAACCTGTGATAAACATCTGATAGTCATGAGTCATACCATTCATGGTAATTCTGACCATATGAGTGTTTGACACTGTCTCTCCTATGTCGCACATCTTATGTTTGAGATCTTTTATTCGAGAGATGAATGCAACCATTGATTCATTCTCATCCATTTTAATGGAGAGAATCTTGCTTTTCAAAAACTACAGGCGATTTGTGTTTTTGATCTCGTACAGGACCTTGAGGGTTGTCCAGATGTCATTTACTAATTTACTTTCATGGATGTGAGGGATAATAAGATATTTTACTAACAATTTTAATAGCACTTTTGCTTTGTTCTCCCTCTTTTCCCAGTCCTATGTTGTTGTTTTTTTTCTGCTTGTATCTATGTTCAACTTCAGCTCATCACCGCTTGCAATCGTCCATGCGTTTTTCCCCTCCAACAAGGTCTGCAACTTAAATTTCCAATTAGAGTAATTGGATCCATCAAGCTTATTGCTCCTATTTAGATATGCATCTGCCATTTGTTAGAAAATTATATATTACAGAGCAATGGAACACATAGAATATTGCATAAATATAAACACAGAAAACGCATAAAACCAGAGAGACACAGATATACGTGGTTCACCCAGTTTGGGCTACGTCCACCTCGAACAGCCAGTCCTTCCTTTTTATTATCTAGCGAAATGAAGAGACACAACCTATAGCAGATCCACTGTAATATCCTTTGTTTTCTCTCACAGTCTTTCCTCTTTGTTTCTCGCACGGAGAATACACATCTGTTACACAGCCTCAATACAATGCCCTCATACATAGAGAGGGGTTGCCTTCTAGGGCAAAAAACCCTAAACTAAACATAAGTTCTACAGTGAGATCATCCGCCTAATGAACAACCCAGATTGCATAGAAATTACTATACTTTTACAAGGCAATTTTACATTTGTTTTTAGCTTCAGGGGCGTTGCCCCCGAAACCCCTGTCGGGGGACCATTGGCCTCTGGACGCCCCAGCTAGGGGAGATTAGCCCCCTTGGACCACCGCGGGAGGGACAAGTCCCCCCCGCACCCCACTGCGTGGAGGGGTGTACAAAATTCCTGGGGTATACATCCGGCTGAAACAAAGACCTCTAAATAATCATGCTCTACACCCAACACCATTTGGTTATTCATCTTAACAGGTCTACCTCAAAGGAAACTTTTTCCTCCAACAATTGATTAAAAAATACGGACCTATCTCTAGATCCAGAGAAGGGATCTCTCAGAAAAAAATATGGGTAACCTCTCTTAATAAAAAAAGACAACCCCTCAACTTGCCTTAAAAAAAATGTACCCCATTTTAAATGTGCCCCAAAAATGAACTCTCAAAACATATTCTTTGATTGAAAAATCAGCTATCACAAAAAAACAATATGCTTCAAGAAGAAGATGGTCTCCAAATGATCAAACTTTAAATATTGTCACAACACCTTGCACCTTCATGAAATTACACGCAGCTTCATGAAATTGACTCAGAAATCACATACACGGGACTTTGAAGTGTCAACTATGTCGTCATCTACTGTCGGCGTGGAGTGTTCACACACTTTGGCCTTGCTGCACTTCAAGCTGCCACCAAACAAGGCACCACTTCGGCGTTAAAGTGAGACTGTGGTGACAAGGGAACCACCATCAACCTACTGCTACGTTTCAACAAATGAAGTTCATAAAATGAATATCTCATGGAGAACGCATAGGGCTTGATGGGAATACGCAACAATTTGGTGGAAATTCATGGTAGCGACTTGGCGGAAATGTGAAGATGAGACTCTCTAGGTTTTCGTCCAACAAGGTTGTGCATGGAATTTCAAAGTTGGCTTTGCCTTTAAAGACAAATTTGGAGGGAAATAATACCACCTCGATCCACACAACACAGTGCCACTGATCGGTTCAACCTTCTCGATCACACTACACCACCAATCCAACTGCACTTCGTCAAAGGACGCAACTCACTCATAGGTGATCCACCACTACAACTCACTCACGAGTGATCTACCAAGTAGTAGATCTCTGTTATCTGATTAATAGATCTCTCCTATCTGAACAACAAATCTCTCCAACACCTCTTGAGGAGATCTCCATGCGCAGATACCTTCATGGTGATGAAATTCAGAGTTTGCGGATTGGGGGATCCAATTGTGACCTTTGTAGCCTGTTGTTACTTTTTTTCAACTGATCGGCACAACAAACTCTTCAGATCAATCACGTTTTTATCAGAGGTGAACTCCACAGATCCACCAACAAACTTCCTATTCACCCCAGCACATAGGTCAACAGCTCTCCACGGCCATGACAGTCAACTGGCTGGTCAATGGAGCAGCGTGACTTCCTCTCTAGGATTCACGTTGAAGAGAATGTCTATAAGAGAAGGTTGAACAATGTGACCTTTTTCTCCAGGAAGTTCGCTAGTCAACACCTAAAAGCGTGTTTTCTGAGAAAAATTGGGGGTTGATCATATTAAACTTAAGAGAAAAAATAATTCCTGGTGCTCCACCTCCTCAATAGACCTTCTTTGCACCACTCAAAGCCACAATCCTGTGCCAGGAACTCACCCAATCACCAAAGCACTCTGGCTTTACCTCACTCAACATTGAAGCTCTGATACCATGTTAAAAATTGAAGACAAAGAATTTATTCATCAAACTAAGCAGCTCTCAGGCTAGGGCTTCACCTGGAGACTACCTCTGGTAGAACACTCTACACACTTCTCATTAAGAATCAAGAATATATATTTTACAAGCAAATAGAGAGGTTAGAACAACCACCTAGAAAATAATATAAATTCCTAATCTAAGTTTCACACGTAACTAACGAATTGACTTTCTCCTAGAATACATTTATCTATTTACTTTAACAAGTTAAGGTATATAGCTGCCAATTTTTCCTTTTGGGTTTCTAAGGCTAAGTGGTGTTATGATTTATTTATTTTTGTAAATTTAAATTTTTTAATGTATCCTTATATAAGAAATTTCCTTCAAACTAACTGATATGTTCCATGTCAATAGAATTTAAAGATCACATTTGTGAAGTTATAAACATTTTTATTTCCTTTTTCAATTTATAAAATTTAATGAGTATAAACATCATAGTTGGTATAGAAACCTATTTCAAATTTGAAAGAACAAGAAATAAAATGGTTCTACAATTTGGGAAAAGATAGAATGACAATAATACCATCCTCCTTCATTCTTGTTGTCATGACATCTAAAGTCTCCTCTATTCTTAAACTTGCCTTTCTCTATTATGAAATTTACCTTTTGGGAATTATAGTTGCATTATTATTATTATTATTATATAAACTAAGAGGTGCATGTTGATCTTTAGTTGATTAGTTGATAGATGTGGTTGTTTAAAATGAACTTAGGCTTATTTAAAAGTAACATGTATATAATTACTCATAAGGGATTTCCCTCTAAAAAAACTCTCCTCTTATATTAAGTGTGCATTTGTGTGCCTTTCATTTATATGTTAGATGGTTAAAATAATTTGAGCCATCTGAGTATTAAATTAGTTACAAATATAGTTATAAGCCATTTAGTTATAAGAGTCACGATGCACGAAGAAGGTATCTATCCAATCATATTCATCCCAGGTTCTGCCAACAAGCAAACAACAATGGCGTCAAAGGTGCTTATGTCTATCATCTTCATTTTTTATATCTTCATTTTCGATCTCATTGCCTTTGTCTTCTCAGTGGCCGGAGCACTGGAGTCTTGACTCCCGACAATTAAAATGAGGCAACTTTCTAAGTGTACAATTATGGAGTCGAGGCATTTATTTTTCTTCTGGTCAGTTAGGCTCCTGTCCTGGCCTTCATGAGGTGCGTTTCTATTTCTTCTAGTGAGCCTGGCTCTTGCCCTAGCCTTCACGAGGTGTCTATGTTGCGGAAGCATTCTCAAACTTGGTAGATGTTGCGCATGGGCGATCATATTATTTTTTATTTGTAGGATAACATTCTTGATTGGCAAGGCATGCTTTGAGCAGGGGCGGTGAGGAATGCCTACCATTTAAAATACAAGGCTAAATTTGGTGTGGGTGACCTGTCTCGTGAGACGCTACGAAAGGGTGTATTTGCTGCCGGAGCCACTTTCACTATATTTACTTTGATTCTGACCCTGTTTTACTACACATGCTATACCAAGGCAAAACATGATCGTAGGAACCCTTTACCGAAGTAAACCCTCGCCGAGTATTTGCACAGTGGATATTTCTTTCATTTGTATTACGTCTTTAGGTAGAATTTTGCAGCCATTGAAATGACTATTGTATTTTTCACCTTTTTCTTCAGTTTGTGCCAAGATCTATTAACTGTCAAAATGGATTGATGTCTTTCTAAAGGGAAATTTTCATGAGGCTGTTAGATGAGCAGGCCGATCATCAGCTCCAAAGCCATGTCTGCATTTTGAAACCAGTAAAAAAGACTTTCAAAAAGGAAGGTAACAACATTGAATCCCTTGCCTGCCAACGTCTGCAACCTCTGCAAGAAGCTAAGGCTCCCCAAGATCATGGGGCATCAAGTAATTCGCCTGTCATTCACAAAACACCTGATGATCAAAATATGATGAGTTCTGATTAGCATGAATCCTATTACATTATCAACTCCTTAGGCAATAATTACGCGTATTCTAGTGACTCGTTCCGAGTACTCTCAACGAAACCAATCAAACTCGTTTATGCATCACCATTTGGAGTCTGCAGTGCCATGGATAAATAGCAGAACAACAGTGAAAAAGTAGATGTTGTAATGCCCTACGATTATAGCAAAACAAGTGAGAAGAAAATGTTGGTCGTGTATTATACCAATTTGCTTCATTCTAGCTACACTGATTCCTTAAAGTTTATACTTGATGACGATAGAGAAGATTAGAATTCCAGCGAGTATCCTGTCAAATGGAAGCCTTTGGCAGGAAATCAACAGAATTTCGAGAAGATGACAAACCATTCGTGCAATAGGCAGATCTAGAGGGCAGTCTAGGTTACGATTCTTCGATTCTAAATAGTAACGTCGAGTTCTAGAGACATGAGCTCTCTCTGTGGCCACCAACAGAAAATAACACAATGGGAGAACCAGCTGTGGCATACTCATCCTCGAATGGCGCAACAACACCTGTGACTGGGCAGTAGAAAAGATAAGAGTGGAACCATCTCGTAACAATTTCTTCGTGGAACACTTTCTTGAGCTTGCAGATCATACCATGGGCACAAATATGGAACGAAAAAGAAATATTTATGATCGTTGGCCATACATGAACTTAGCAGATCAGGACCAAGGGATGGAGTACTGGGTCAACGCATATCAGGACCAAGGGATGGAGTACTGGGTCAACCTTCTTAGGTGAGTTGGTCCATTGCCATTCCTCAAGACTTTAGCTCCACCTCACATTTAGCCCTTCATTTATGCCCACTCTACCCTAAGAGTTAATGGCTCTCTCTTTCATTTGTGCCCCCACTCTACCCTAGCAGTTAAGGGATCCCTATTTCATTTATGCCCCACTTTACCCTAGGAGTTAAGGGCTCTCTCTTATGCTATGTTTCTTTCCCTCTCTCACATGATCCTCATTTCTCTTTCGATCCTGAACTACTCGGTAGCATGCAGTACATATTTGGAATATCGTCTCAATTTCATTTTAAATGGTAGTGGTTGCTTTAAATGATTTGTGAACTAGATGGTATTTAAATCTCCCTTTGTATATTTACATGGAGCACTGGAATTTTTGTATTTTGTCTGAAGCGTTTTTGTGTGTCTCGTAGCTAAATCTATCCAACACCACTGATTTTAAGAAAGTTTCAGGATATTTTAACATCTCTTGCATTTTAAACATGCATGTGACTTTGGGCTGAATGGTATTAACTTCACTATTTTTAAGAAACACAGGTTTTGAGAAAGTTACCATTTAAAATACTAACTTGGGGTAGAACAATATTAATTGTTTGAATTAGTGCTTTACTATCTATGCCTATATCTAAGGTTGTGTTTGGAAATGGCTTGGACAATGGTGGGTATTGTATTCAACCTAATGGTAGGTGTAGTTAATTGCTTCATCATCGATGATGATCTAGGTTGCAAGACTTGTTCTTTTATATTGGTGTTAAAGTTGTCTATAGTTAGTATGTACATAAAGAATATATGTGAATTTGTTGGGTAAGAGGAAGTGTTTTAATATTTTTTTTGTATTACTATAATTATTTTTGACATTTTATTAATTAAATTATTTGATTTGTATGTGTTGATTAAATTAGATTATTAAATTATATTTTTAGATCATCATTATGTAAAAGATTTTAAAGTATTTGTCATAGTTTTGTTTAAAGTAGTGATCATCTTTATTGTTTTTTCAGTGGATAGAAAGGAAATATTTTAAATATTTATTGTTATATATACATATATATATTTATGTAAGATTTTGTATTACACATATATATATTTCTAGATAGATTTTTGTATTTCTATTAGAGTAAATATATAAGAAATTTTCATATAGTTGTTAGTTGACTAGGGAAACCATATTGGTAGTGCAAGAGGATGACTTTTGTCCATTATATATACCATGTGTGTATTCATAAAAACTAGAGTGTCCAATAATAGTAGAAAATAATGTATGAGTAGGCTTCTCTTCATTACCTTGAATATTGGCATCACTGCTTCTAATTCAGCTAAAAAAATTAAAAAAGAGACCATTTAGCTAAATGGTGAGTCCAATGGTGTGTCATAGTGTCTTCATTTCATCTGGACAGTTCCAAGTGTACCATCTTCTTTGCTAGCTTGGATAATTTTAAATTTAGCAAAAATTCCTATTGTGTTAATTTTGACAGTTTTATAAGCACCTTTCCAATGATGGTCTTTATTTTGCAGTGTATGTATATTATATTCATGTATATTGTTTGTTTTATGTGGGTGTTCCTTGTGATAGGGATCCACATGCTTACATTTTCCTATACTTTCTTGTTTGAAATATTTTTGAAAAGTATAAGATTTAAACATCTTACTCATATATACATTTTTTACTTTTTTATTATTATTATAATGGACATTATTTTTCTATTTGGAACATAATTTTTATTTTAAAAGGTGATGGACGAATGAACAAACTTACATGTCCCTTTCATACTGGGTTGTAGAATGAGCATCTCAACTCGATAAACCACATGGCAAAGGGAAACGAAAAGCTCATTACGGTGTGATCCGAGTTGGCTCAACTCCCGGATTTGACCAAGATCTTTTATTTCCGTGATGTTGTTAGAATTGCATTTAAAATAGAATAAAGGAACATAAATGCATGGTGTAAAGAAGAAAGAACATGAAAATCATCAGCAACATAAAATAGCAAGACATTGATAGCGGAGTTCATTCAAGAGGGACTACGTCTTCGGGCCCCGGTGTCAAGATGGTGTAGGCTACTGCATTAAGTGCTAGAAAGAGTGATGATGTACATGCATGCGTTTTCTCTATGATACAAGGAATATGCCCTCACGTAGGAGTGGCTCCAAGAGATGTTCCACTGCAGGAACTCTCATTCAAAAAGGACTCCTATCAATATGACATAATTTCACATATGACAATAATGAGCATCTCGCCAACATTGCATCAAAAGGATCTCAATTCAGACATACATGACAAAAACATGAGTATCCCATCAACATGATGACAAAGGGATATCAAACAAAACATGAAGAATCATGACAACAAGTACACCCCACAGATGATTCCACGTCACATCAAGCATGAATCATGAAACAAGTAAGAAAACAAGATCCCATATCAAACATCAAACAGGGATCTATACAACACAATGCATCTCATAGCTAAAAGAAGTACATGAACACACTGCATATATCTCACATCCTGGGGCCATTTGAACAAAAGGATGTCAAACTACTGAAGCTGGTTGTACCATCAATCTCGTGGTGTCGGATCTCATGGAAATGATTGCTCGCACATTGAATGCTGACAACTGCACTCCACTTAGATAAGTGGCCAAAAAAAAGAATGACCAAATGGAAAATCTGAATGCACCATCAGATTTGTGGCATCGAATAGTGCAAAATCGACTGTAAAATTTCTGAATTCTGAGAAAGTGGAAATGTGGGGCTTAAGGAATCTTTTAGATTCCCCTAGATTCCTTAAAGATTCCCTCCTCCGGGTCATATGAAAATTTCCTGCTTAGATCGAAATTCTAACTCTGCCATTAGGTTCGTGTCACTGAGAGGTGTAAGATTGGCATAAAGTTTGTCCAATTTGGACACTCGCAAAATTTTCGCCCACCTGGAAATTTGGCTCAATCATGGTTCCACATGTGCTTTTCCAGAATCATGGTTCCGCCTGCAAAAATTAATAAAAGGATTATATATCTCAAAAATCGTGTTGTGTTTTGCCTTCCTCCCTCAAGCGCACTGTGGAAATGAGTTTAAATATAAGTTCATTGGCGAATAAATCAAGGAATAGGTTGTTAGCCTAATGGTAAAAGTTAGGAATGAAAAGCATGGGGTTATGGGATCAAATCCTACCCATGCCAGACTTGGCATGTTAACCATAATCGTGTCCTTTTCTAAACGGAGGCATGGTTATGTAGTAGTTACGTTGTATTAAATTTTGGGTTGGTTGGTTGGTGTATGCCACCATATGGGGCTGTCGCGTGGGTGGGACCGGCGGGCCCGCTGGCTGTGAGTCAGCTCCCACTAGCTCCAGCATTTGTTTTAACATATGGTGGTTTGGGGGTGTGGGTCGGGTCCACCAGAGGTTGCCCTTCCACCCCATTCTTAATATTGTTTAATGTTTAGGAGTTGGGTGGAGGTTCGGCAGGGGTCATGGTCTGTCGACCCAAATGTAATTTAACATTTGTTTATATGTGTGCGGTGGTTGAGGGAGGGTCGACGAGGGTCATGGACCGTTGGCCCATAATTAAAATTTTGATTTTATTATTATTTGTTAGTCATTGGGGGGATGGCAGGGTTGGTGGCCTGCCACCCATATATCATATATCTACATAATCTATATTTATATATATTATATATATATATATACCTATATAATATATTATAATATTTATATAATATCGAATTTGTCATTATATATATATATGGAATTGAATATATATTTATATATATTATATATTATATATTATATATATATAATTATATTATATATATATATATATAATATATATATATTTAAATTTTGTCTTATTATAGGGGATATTAGATAAATTAACAATCCAACAAATTCGCTAGCTTTCGAGACCTAGGTTTCATGCCCAAGGGTCGGTCAAATTGTAGGACACTTAAACCTAGCCCACAACCCAACTTTGACCAAAACTTTGATTGGCTCTTTCTCCCTCATACAAACTCGAATTAATGAATTGTTCGCACCGTTGCGATTAAGACGACAAGATCTATGCTTTGGTCCTAGTTTGAAAGCATTCTGATCACTTCGATTTTTGAGCTTTCATAAGCCCTCTTTGTCTTGTGTGTGTCTCTCGAGCCACCTGTATCAAGGTGGCACATCATTCAAGCTAGTTGCCAGTTGGTCATTCCCATATGTCATGGCCAATTGCCAATTTCCTGAAGGGACAACAAGGGATCAACCTTTCGGAGGTGTTACGACTAGAGGGAGTGCACCATAGTGTCGTAGGTCATTCTATAATGGGAGGTGACCCTTCGTCTACCATCTCATAAATATTTGAGTCTAATTCAAAAATTCTCTAAGGGGGTAAAGAACTATAAAATCAAGTTGTGCATGTATTATGAGAAAAATCGAACCTTCCCAAATGGGTTGAAGTGCAAATTTTCCCATGGACACGATGACCTTAGGCCTTTATCAGCTTCATCAAGTCTTCTATCAAGTGCAAGAGTTGGAACTCGACCTTCAACTACATCTTCTCTAGGCCTTCAACTACGTCTTCTCTAGGATCTTATTCCAATGAGGAATTTGATGATCTAAATCCACTCAAATCTGAGAATCTTTTTCTTTTCTTTTTGTATTTATATGTATGTAGACTCATAATTAATGGTTGAAATCCTAAGAGTTACGTTGAATCCCTTACAGTTTCTCATCCGACTAGATGTATTTATCACTTGTGCATTCATATGTAGTTTTTTTATGCGAATATACCGAGCGAGAGCTCTGGTTATTTTTTTAAACTGACATATTACTTTTGGCTACCAAGCTAACCAATTTTTAAATTACTTCATTTTATAAATATTCATTCTATTGCGAAATTATCTATAACTAGTTTCTTCATGTCTATTCGACTCTCTGTTCTATAAGCTCGAACTCAATCAATATATGTTTCTAGTTATTTTCTTATATTTCTAGATTGATGTTTTATTCATATAGGGTAATTAAACCCCATATTGGAATAACATCATATAGAAGATCCTAGAGAAGATCTTATTCTCTCTTCGTGTAAGTCTACCCAAATTATAATTTTATTTTCTTTTGGAAGCACGCAATTCTAAGGAGTTATCCTAGAGAAGATCTTATTCTGGCTACAAGCCAAACAATTTTTAAATTATTTCATTTTATAAATATTCATTCTATTGTGAAATTCTCTGTAACTAGTTTCTTGATGTCTATTTGTCTCTTTGTTCTATAAGCTTGAACTCAATCAATGTATGGTTCTAGTTATTTGCTTATATTTCTATATTGAAGGTTTATTCATATAGGGTAATTAAACCCCATATTGGAATAAGATCCTAGAGAAGATCGTATTCCCTCTTCACGTAAGTCTACTCAAATTATCATTTTATTTTCTTTTGAGAGCATGAAATTTAAAGGAGTTATCCTAGAGAAGATCTTATTCCCTCTTCGTGTAAGTCTACTCAAATTATCATTTTATTTTCTTTTGGAAGCATGCATTCAAAGGAGTTATCCTAGAGAAGATCCTAGAGAATATTTTATTCCCTCTTCGTGTAAGTCTACTCAAATTATCATTTTGTTTTCTTTTGGAAGCATGTAATTCAAAGGAGTTTGAGGGTATAGATGCATGACATAGTGTGCTTGGTCACAATAAATGATTGAATTTCTTGTAAATAAGTAGAAGTAGGAAGGAATATATCGACAAATCGAGCTTCCCTACACGTAGACAAGATAAATATCAATATGTTACGATAAACATGATAAATATAATAGTTAAGTTTTTGTTGAGCAAGATAATAGTTAGCTATGACTTATGACGTTCCTTTGCAACATTTGGTGCAATTGCTAGTTTTAAGAACATGTGCACTTTCATATGAGAGTGTGTCCACAAATTTCTCATTACAACCTTTTTTCACCATAGCTTTTTTGTG
>APFE030063226.1:79346-98410 GCA_000404065.3 Pinus taeda
TCATTTTTTAAATTATTATGTACAATAATAAACTCAAATTTCAATACTGATAAGTTTTCCCGTTTATGGAAAAAATATAATGGAAATTTTGAGAACATCATGAGGGGAGATTAAAAATATTCAACCCTTCAATACACAGAAATGTTGCTTCACCAACAGCCTCATCTTCATCGCAAGATCCATATCTTCATGAAAATATAATGTTGCTTCACCAACGGCCTCATCCTCATCGGAAGATCCATATCTTCATGAAAATATAATGTTGCTTCACCAACCGCCTCATCTTCAGCGCAAGATCCATATCTTCATGAAAATATATGAGGTAGATATATTCAAGATTCATATAAACCAATGGCCATCATCTTTTAATAATTATAAAAATATATGTGGATGTATGTTCAATTGCTGAAAGCCCAATACAATGATTGAAGACTTATTGCCTTACTTCAGAGCAAGGTAAACGTGGCCAATGTGGAGAGCTTAACCATCACTAGAAATGAAAAAATAATGTGGTTTCGGTGTTTTCGTGCCATCGTTTCTCTTTTGTTTTTGTTGGACATCGCTTTTGCTTTTGTGGATCGTTGCATAGTGGCATGCCATCACTGTGACTATTAGTGTATGTTCTTTTCAATTGCACAATGCATAACCAGATAGATTGACTCTTAGTATGTTTTTGGCATGAAGATGGCTATGCTATAAAGTAGCCTTTAAATCTAAGTGGTATATATAACGTGTTGAATTATATTTGTTTGTAAGTGTTATAGAGATGGAATAATTTTAGGGTTTATGTATTTTGGGTTTATAATTTTTTTGGGGTTTTAGTATTAACTCTTTAGGTTTATTATTTTTTTTGGAATTATAATATCAATTCCTTGAATTTATTAATTTAAGGGTTGATATTCATAGGGTATAATATTATCTATAAGGTTTGTAATTAATATTAATCTCTAGGGTTTATAGTTTCTTGGATTTGTAGTATTAAACCTAAGGGATTATAAACCCAAATGAATTAATATTATAAACACAAGGTATATAAACCCCAAAATAAAGATGATTAATCATGGTCAACCATGATCTAACGTGGCATTGTGATAAGGATTGTCTCAAAATCAAAATAAATCATTGTCAACCATGTTTATTTTAGGGTTTATAATATATTTTTTAGGGTTTATATAGCTTGGGCTTTTAATATTAATCCCTGGGGTTTAATATTATTCCCTTGGGTTAATAATTCCTTCGTTTTTTAGTATTAATCCCTTGAGTTCATAGTATTGCTTTTGGTTAGTAATCCTCTTATGCAACCATCACAAAAAGATAGATCAACGACTTAAAAAATATCCTCTTCAAGGGGGAAACCTCATTTACATTACATAAATGAACAATTCTTTGATGATACAAATGACAAGACCTTCTTTGTATGTATAGGAGTCTAAGGGGTCATAATATAATCAAAGCCTACATAATAATAATAATGTAAGGGCACAAAAATAACAATAATGGGCTTCTATGGGGCATCATAAAAATAATATGGGGCTACATGTGCACACCAATAACAATAAGGATGCTACACTAGTAATATAGGAACCTAACATGCCTCTCTCCTTCAAAAAAGTGTCGTCCTCAATGCTTGAGTAGTTTGGGATGCTTCTGTATAAAATTCTCATCCTCCCATGTGGAATCTTCAATGAGTAAGTTCTTCTACTTAATGAGATACTCTGAAATTGATCAATTACATAGCTGTCGGGTTCTTATTTCCATGACTGCTTCAGACTCAAATATGATTTTTCCTTCTTTCTCAAGTTCTCGCAACACTCATTGAACTAGAAGCTTGTACTGATAACCTTCTTTAAGCATGAAACATGGAAAACTGAGTGTACTTGGGAAGATGTAGGTAACTCCAATTTGTATGCCATAGTACCAATATTTTCAACACCTTGTAAGGACTGCAATACTTGGGTGATAATTTATTCTCCTTCTTAACTTGTTTGAGAGAAATTTGTTTGTATGGTTGTAGTTTGAAAAATACTCAGTCACCTACATCAAAACTTCTTTCACTACGATGTTGATATGCCTATTGTTTCATTCGATTATGTGCCACAGTGAGATTATCATTTAAGAGATTAAGAACTTGTTGTTGATGCTTGATGTCATTTTCCACTGCTTGAACCCCTTGAATTTTCTCTTAAATGTGATGTGATGGACGGTGCATGATATCTATAAAGGGCCATAAATGGGGTCATTTTTTTTGTAGTATGGAAGGAAGTGTTATAAAACCATTCAGCTAGAGGTAACCACTTGACCCATTGTGTTTGTTTATCAGATACAAAACAACAAATATATACTTCCAAACATTTGTTCACTATCTCAGTTTTCCCATCAGATTAAGGATGATAAGGTAAGATATGAGCTAATTGAGTACCAAGAGAAGAAAATAATTCCGTCCAAAAATTTCTAGTGAAAATGGGATCTCTGTTACTTACTATAATCTTTGGGTTTCCATGAAGATTTTGAATTGTTTGCATAAATGCAGTAAGAACTGTAATGGATTTAAAAGGATGATATAATGCACAAAGGTGTGCAAACTTGGTAATTCTATCAACTACCACCATGATGACACTCTTTCTTTTAGACTTAGGTAAATTTGTGATAAAATCCACTGAGACCTCCTCCCAACGTTGACTTGGAATGGCTAAAGGTTGTCACAAACTTGGGGTCTTAATTGTCTCAAATTTATTGTGTTGGCAAAGCAAACGTTCTGCCACAAACTTCGGAATATCATATTTAAGGCCATCCCAAAAAAATTCCTTCTTGACCCTATGTTAAGTTTCTAAAAATCCCAAGTGCCCTCCTAAGGGAGAGGTGTGCAATTCCAAAAAATATTTTGTTTGAGTTGGGAATTCTTACAAAGATATAAGCCATCTTTGTACAATAATGAATCATTTTTCTAGTTAAGTGTATCAGATGTACTGGGATCTTGCTCTAATTTTTTAATAAGTGACCACAACTCTTCATCATTCTTCGTTCATCGCTTGATTCATTTATCCACTCATGTTGGATAATAAAAATGACACAAAGCAATGTTTCCACATCCTCATCTTTTTTTGAGAGTGCACCTGCAACAACATTTTGCTTCCCTTTTTTGTAAATGATTTCAAAGTCATAACCCAACATATTTTTCACCCATTTTTGTTTCTCTTCCAAAGATAATCTTTGTTCCAAAAATGATTTAAGACTATCATGATATGCTTTTACCTTGAAGTGTCTTCCCATTAGGTAAGGTCATCATTTCTTTAGTGCATGTAGTATTGCCAACATTTCCTTCTCATAAATAGGTTTGTGTAAATACTTTCCTTTGATTGGATGACTTTAAAAAGTATTAGGCCTTCCTTCAGAAACACCAATTCCATTTCATGAGGCATCACATTCCACAATAAAAAAAAATGTAAAGTATGGCGTAGCTAAGACCAGTGCTTGGCACATTGCATATTTAAGATGTTCACAGGTCTTCGTTGCTTCTGGAGTCTAATAAAATGCATCTTTCTTTAGTAATGATGTTAGAGGTGCTGCTATTCTCCCACAATTCTTAACAAACTTGCGATAATACACTGTCAACCTAAGAAATCCTCAAAGATGCTTTATGGTTGTGGGGATTTTCCATTCCTTAATAGTTTTAATTTTTTTAAGGTCTAGTTTAACACCCCCATGAGATACAATATGACCCAAATATTCCACCTCTTGTATTCCAAAGAAAAATTTGGAGGTTTTTGCATATAATTGTTTCTCTTCCAATAGTCTAAGCACCCTGTCAACATGTTGAACATGATCCTTCCAAGACTTGTTGTAGATTAGTATATCATAAAAAATTACTAACACAAATTTTCTAAGGAAGGGTTTAAAAATGGAATTCATCAAACCTGGAAATATGGAATGATCTGAATTGGATCTTTAAACATTCTTAAAAGTTTCCTGAACTCTGTAAAACTCATGCCGAAGTTTCAAAGTCTTATGGATGTCGAGCTTATAAGAAATAACCTCTAAAACAATGGCAATTTGTGGACAGCATGTAACAACGAGGATCCTCGGTCAAAGCGCGCAGATCGTTGGCCCATGGTGACTGCGCGCTGGCACAAATTGACGAAAGGGAGGTCAAATCTAGAAACAGTGGTAGTTTCTGATACACGATTAGTGCTAAAGTGCTAATCGCATATCACAGGGTGTCCCCCTCAATGAAGGAAAGCCCCCAAGCACTCGGTCATGAGGAAAGCATAAAATCGTATGGAAATCACTGGTTCCGTCAGAAGGAGGGTCCCGCATTAAAACCAACAGGATATCGGAAGGGCTTCAAGTGGTAAGCAGGTTCGATCGAGTCCTGCCCGATGCCATACACTGGGTGACATGCGTCCAGTGGATGAGAGAGAAAACCACTCACATCGGACGGATAAAGGTCATGCTACTTACCCGCCTGATATGGAGGGAGACTGTAGGATCTAGAGGTTCCAGATCAACGACGAAGAAATGATCCAATGGATGACCGGATTTGATGGGGAAATAGGTTGAGTCACATGAGATTTGAGGTCCGGTATGACCGATGAGTTGGCAGAGGAATCAGTTTCGCGGAAATCTTGGAGCAACAGAAATAATGACTGTTCAAAGAAAACTGACACTCAGTTCGTGAGGAAACAGGTGGCCACCTCCTTGCGAAGTGTTACTCAATGATGATGACATAGAGTAGAGGAAGCCGAATGGACAGAGGTAGGGAAACCAGAAGACCGAGAAGCAGAAACGAACAGTAAAAAAATAGATTGGCTTTAAAGCCATGAACTAACAGAAGCAAAGAAGGCAGAAACTAAGAAGACAAACAGAAAGGCAGTGACAAGAGTTAGTCATACGAAACTAGCTAAGAGCAGAGAGTAGAAGCCGAGCTGACCTGAAGGTAGCATCGAGCCAGACAGAGCCAGAGTAGAGTCAGAGAGTCTGTGTACTCTAGAAGGCTTGAGAGGTTCAAGCAAACTCCTCGACGTAGGCCTTTTATACTACTTTGACCCTCAGAGGATGAGAATCAGTAAGGAGAGTTTGTGTGCTCTAGTCCTACTAACTCACATCTATTTAAGTGAGACTTAATCTGAGTTCACGATTGTAAAACACTGCTTAAGAACATAATAGAGAGGCCACCACTGAAAGGCTGGACCAGGAGACGTAGCCCAAGAGCATCGGGTGAACTTATTAAACTTGTTGTGTTTTTATGTTTGACTGTTATATTTTTCTCTGATTGCCTCAATGTCTATGTATTTCACAATCTTATCAATCCATTGTATAAAATAACATAGGAACACCCCAGCACATGAGTCTGTAATACCTTCATTAATTCACTGAGATCATTTACGAGTGATTTCAGATCAAGTGGTATCAGAGCATTTAGGTTGTTAAGGTTAGACAAGCTTGTGTTGCATTTGTTGTTGAATGCTAACTAGATCAAAGCTTAAATTAGGAGAAGGAGAGTTGGTTGAAGCTAACCTAGAAATTGGAAGAGTCTATTCACAAAGGAAAATGTCAGAAGAAAATCCATTGGAATCAGACTCCCAGTTCATGGATAGTTTTATGACCATGAAATCCATGGTTGAGGAGATGTATAGAGAATTTAGGAAAAGTAAGGATGAAGATTCATCCCACTCCAAACAAGACAAAGGAATAGAAGAATCTGTCTTCCATGACCACTCTAAAGGCAAAGGGAAAGAATAAAAACTTCTCACCCCTCCTAATAACCCTAGAAATAAAAAGAATGCATCTTTGATTAAATTAGATGCTAAATTTGATTTACCAATATATGATGGAGAGTTGAATGTAGAGAAGTTGGATAACTGCATCAGATAGATTGATGTTTATTGTAGAGTACAGAGCATTGGCTCAGACAAGAGTAAGATTCAGCTGGCTAGCCTATGCCTTGGTATGGTGGGAAGGCAGGACACACGCTGATATGAAGAAACATGGTAAGATTCTTTCTGTCTGGAGTGAATTCGTTTCTGCAATCAAAAAGCAGTTCTATCCACTAGCTTACATGTAGCAAGCCATGCAAACTCTTCGCCAATTGAAAGGGAAAAGTGTACAAGGTTACACCCAAGAATTTTGGAAAAGAGCTTTGATACTAGGAATTTCATTAGACTCACCTCAGACTCTATTGAAGTATATAGGTGGTCTACACAGCTACATGAGGCACACTATCCTCATATTTAATCCCACTAGTATAGATGAGGTATCCGTTCGGGCTACACATCTAGAAGCCAGAGGTAAGAATGGGAACCTAGAAGTTGGGGGATCATCCAAACCCATTGCAAGAAAGAATAAGGAGAAAAGAAAACAGAAATGGAAAGAGAGGAAGACAAATACTGTACAGAAGAGCAAGTCTTCATGCACTCACTGTAAGAAGGATGGGTGTGATGAAGAACACTACTAGATTCTGCATTCAAAGCTGAAACCCAAGAAAAACGAGGGCAAGAAGAAGATAACTGCTACAGCTATTCAAAGGGATTTGGGGTCAGACTCAGGAGATGAAACAATGATCACAGCCACAGGTATAAAAGGTAAAAATTCTGAATCATCTACTAGTAATTTTGCTACTGATAATGAAGAAAATGAGAGGAAAATACATGACCTTTTTCACATTCGAGTAATTTCCAATCATCAAAAGATTGATACTTTGTTTGATAGTGGCTCACAAGTAAATTTAATTTCCACAGCAACTGTAAAGAAACTAGGATTAGTAACCACACCTCACAAGAAACCATATCCATTAGGTTGGTTATGTGATAATGCAAAGCTACAAGTGACTAGACAATGTAAACTTAAGTTTTCTTTTGGGTCAGCATTTGTAGATGAGGTTGAGTTAGATATAGTTCCTTTGGATATATGTGGAATTGTGTTAGGAAGTCCTTACTTGTATGATAGAAAAGCTATTTTCTATAGAGCTGAGAACAAGTATCTACTCATTAAAGATGGAATCGAATATATTATAAGGGCTCATAAGCTCAAGAATAATTACACTCTCATAAACTAAGGGTAGATGAAACAAATTGTAAATTCATGCAAACAATTTTTACTGATGGTTGTAAAGGAAAAGAAACCTGATAAAACCAATGTATTTGAGGGCTGTGATGCTAAACAACAAGTTGATTTAGAAAAAATTGTTTCAGAATATGACATCTTATTTCAAGAACCTAAAGGTCTGCCACCCAAAAAAGAAATAGTACATGATTTAATTTGCAACAAGATGCGCCATTGCTTAACATCGGAATGTACAGGTTGTCCGCTCTAGAGAATGTAGAAATCAAGAAGCAGGTACAGGAGTTGCTCGAGAAAGGGTTTATAAGACCTAGCACATCACCATGTGGGTCTCCAATCGTCTTGGTGAGAAAGAAAGATGGCTCATGGAGAATGTGCTTTGATTACCGAGCATTGAATAAAATAACGATCAAGAATCGTTATCCTCTTCCTCGTATAGATGATCTATTAGATCAATTGAAGGAAGATGTTTATTTTTCCAAGTTAGACTTGCATAGTGGATATCATTAGGTCAGAGTTGTAAAGAAAAATGCATGGAAGACTGCTTTAAAAAAAATCAGGGCTTGTATGAGTGGCTAGTTATGCCTTTTGGCTTAACTAATGCTCCTGCTACTTTCATGAGAATAATGAATGATGTACTTAGACCTTTTCTTGATGATTTTTTTATTGTATATTTGGATGACATTCTTATATTTAGCAAGACATGGGAAGAACATTTAAAGCATGTTAAGCATACTCTAGATGTTTTGAAAAAAGAAAACCTTTATGTTAAACTTTCAAAATGTGAATTTGGCAAAACATCTTTGAATTACTTGGGTCACATAGTAGGGGGTGGTGAATTGAAGATAGATCCCTCTAAGGTTGTAGTCATTGTGAACTGGCCTAAACCCAAATCTACTACTGAAGTTAGAAGCTTCCTAGGGGCATCATAATATTGGAGAAAGTTTATTTCTAACTTCTTCTTAATTGCAACACCTTTACATGCTTTAACAGGATGAACAAAGTGTTTCAGTGGGGAGGCAAACAACAGAAAGCCTTCGACACCTTGAAAGAAAATATTAGTACAGCACCAATACTAGCACTGCCCGATCATCAAAGACCATTTGAGATTGAAACCGATGCCAGTGACTATGCCATGGGAACAGTGTTGATGCAGCACAGTAAACCCATATGCCATCATTCTGAGACATTTAATTCTACAGTAGCTAACTATCCAACATATGATAAAGAATTGTATGCAGTAGTATAGAGTGTGAAAAAGTGGAAACATTACTTATTGGGAAAAGAGACAGTTATACACACTGATCTTCAGCCACTTCAATATTTACACTCCCAAACTAAGTTGAAATAATCAAGACACTACAGGTGGATGGGTTTTCTACAACAGTTTCATCTTGTCATTAGATATAAAAAGGGCACACACAATAAAGTTGCAGACATGTTGTCCAGACTAATTATAAATGCATCTACTATACTTAAGCATAATTCAGTAGTGCATGAAAGCTACATTGAACAATATGCTCAAGATATAGATTTTAAGGATGTATATGCAACTTTAATTCAAGTCAAACAAGCAGGAGAATTGGACTATCATGTTAAGGACTAGCTCTTATATCATTTGGGAAGCTATGCATTTCACAAACTAAGAGAGTAAAGATAATTCGAGAAGCACACACTTCTCTAATATCAGGTCACTTTGGTGTAAGTAAAACAATTGCATAACTGCAAAGATTTTGTTATTGGCCAAAAATGAATGAGACAGTTTCTAGATATGTAAGAGGGTGTAACATGTGTGCGAAAAGCATGCACAGTAATAGAAAACTAGGCTTATACACTCCACTACCAATACCTTCTCATCCTTGGGAAAGTGTTTCCATGGACTTTGTTGGAGGACTGCCTAAATGTAGGAAAGGTCATGACTATTTATATGTTGTTGTGGATAGGTTCAACAAAATGTATATTTAATACCTTGTAACAAGCATATTACAGCTGAACAAACTGCAAAGTTATTCTTTCAACATGTATAGGTTCATTTTGGATTACCCACTTCCATTTTATTGGATCGAGATTCCTGATTTGTTGGGAAGTTTTGGTCAAGTCTGTGGGAACTAATGGACACCAGACTGAAGAAGAGTACAACTTTTCATCCTCAAACAGATGGCCAAACAGAAGTGGTCAACAAGACAGTGATCTAGTTGCTCAGAGGATATTGCAGCAAGCATCCCAAACATTGGGATGAACACTTATGTTATGTGCAACATGCTTACAACCAAGCTAAACATTCTTCTACGCAGAGATATGCTTTTGAGACCTGTTTTGGTTTCGCACCAAGGTCTCCCTTGGATTTTGTCTTTGGTAAAGACATAGCAGTTGATGGACACAGTGATGTGGACAAGGCAATCAAGTTCATTGAACAAATCCAACAGATTCACCAGGCAATACATGAACATCTGGAAAAGAGCCAAGCCAAGTATAAGGCAAGTCATGACAAGCATCGGATGGAGCATAGTTTCCAAGTTGGTGACCAAGTCTGGCTGTATATCAGAAAAGACATAATGCAAGGTGAAGGTAAGAAGCTGAAGCCAATTAGGTATGGACCTTTCAAGATACTTGAGAAAATTGGTGAGAATGCTTTTTGCCTTGATCTACCAGCTTACATGCACATCTACTCAGTCGTTAATGCAGACAACTTGAGACTATTTTAACCTTTGTTAATTGAAGATCCCAAAGAGCAGAGTCAATTGCCTTCTAGCAATGATCTGTTACCTGAATATCTTAATGAGTTGCAAGAAGATACAGTTCTGGACAGGAAGGTGAGAACCACACGCAGAGGAGATATTAAGTACCTCAGGATTGGACTCAAGGGTTCAAATCCAAGCAATGCAAAATGGATAGAAATTGAGCAAGTGAGGAAGTTATACCCTCACTTGATTGATTCTTAAAAGAAAACCAACTTTTGGTGGTCCAAAAGCTTTTTTTTAGTGGGAAGGCCGTGATCTGAATTGGATCCTTAAACATTCTTAAAAGTTTCCTAAACTCTGTAAAACTCATGCCTAAGTTTCAAAGTCTTATGGATGTTGAGCTTCTCTGAAATAACCTCTAAAACAGTGGCAATTTTTGGACAACACGGAACAATGAGGACCCTCGGTCAAAGTGCGTAGACCGTTGGCCCATGTTGATCGTGCACTAGCACAAATTGACGAAAGGGAGGTCAAATCCCGAAACAGGGGTAGTTTTTGATACGTGATAAAGCACTAATTGCATATCATAGGGAATCCCCCTTAGTGAAGGAAAGCCCCCAAGCGATCGGTCACGAGGAAAGCATAAAACCGTATGGAAATTGCCGGTTCCATTAGAAGGCAGGTCCCACACTAAAACCAGCAGGATATCAGAAGAGCTTCAAGCGGTAAGTGGGTTCGACCGAGTCATGCCCGATGCCATACACTAGGTGACACACATCTGGCGGATGAGAGAGAAAACCGCTCACATTGGACAGGTAAATGTCATGCTACTTACCCGCCCGATATGGATGGAGACCGTAGGATCTGGAGGCTCTAGATCAACGGTGGAGAAATGATCTGATGGATGACCGGATTCGACAGGGAAATAGGCTGAGTCACATGAGATTTGAGGTCCAGTATGACTGATGAGTTGGCAGAGGAATCAGTTTCGCGGGCAATCTTGGAGCAACGGAAATAACGACCATTCAAAGAAAACTAACACTCAATTTGTGAGGAAATAGGTAGCCACCTACCTGCGAAGTGTTACTCAGTGATGATGATGCAGAGCAGAGGAAGCCAAGTGGACAGAGGCAGGGAAACCAGAAGGTCGAGAAGTAGAAACAAACAGTAAAAGAACAGACTGGCTTTAAAGCCATGAACTGACAGAAGCAGAGTAGGTAGAAACCGAGAAGACAAACAGAAAGGCAGTGACAAGAGTTAGTCAGAAGCTAGCTAAGAGCAGAGAGTAGAAGCCGAGCTGACCTGAAGGCAACATCGAGCCAGATAGAGCCAAAGTAGAGTCAGAGAGTCTGCGTACTCCAGAAGGCTTGAGAGGTTCAAGCAAACTCCTCAACGTAGGCCTGTCATACTACTTTGACCCTCAGAGGTCGAGAATTAGTAAGGAGAGTCTGTGTGCTCCAGTCCTACTGACTCACATTTGTTTAAGTGAGACTCAATCTGAGTTCACGATTGTAAAACACTTCTTAAGAACATAATAGAGAGGCCACCACTAAAAGGCTGGACCAGGAGACGTAGCTCAAGAGCATCGGGTGAACTCCATATTAAACTTGTTGTGTTTTTATGTTTGACTATTATGTTTTTCTTTGATTGCCTCAGTGTTTGTGTATTTCACAATCTTATCGATCCGTTGCATAAAATAACATAGGAAGACCCCAGCGCATGAGTTTGTAATACCTTCATTAATTCTCTGAGATCATTTACGAGTGAATTCAGATCATGGAAGGTGCATTAGTAATGCCAAAAGGCATGACCAAAAATTCATAATGACCCTCATGAGTTATGAATGTTGTCTTCAGAATGTCTTCAGCCTTCATTCTAATTTGATGATATCATGAACGAAGATCCAACTTGGTGAAGTAAATTGCTCCATGTAATTCATCCAACAATTCATCAATGATAGGAATGGGAAATTTATCTTTACAATTGAGCTTGTTCAACTCCCTCTAACGTAGACACATATGCCATGATCCATCCTTCTTATGCACCAATACTACTAGAGCGGAGAAAGAACTTTGACTAGGTTGAATTATACCAACCTCTATCATTTCTGCAACCATACATTCAATTTCACTCTTTTGGGCATAAGGATATCTTTAAGGCCTGATGTTTGTAGAAACACTTCCTGGAATTAAATGAATAGCATGATCATGATCACGAATAGGTGTGAGGCCTTTGAAAATCTGAAACACCTTGGAATGCTTGTCCAAGAATTTTTGGAGATCTCGCAAAATAAATGATTTCAATGTTTGAACTTCTGGTGAGCATAATTGTGAAATTACGCCCCATTTTTTTTCTTCAAAATAATTTTCATGCCATTAGATTTGATTATATTTCCTGGTTTCCATGTGATACATCTTAATTCAACTTCCTTTCCTTCCCAAACAAATTTCAAGAAAATTTCTTGAAAATTGAAAGCTATCGTCCCCAAAGATTGTAACCATTGGACTCCTAGTACAACATCAACACCACCCATTGGAATGGAAAGAATTGGACTATTCAATATATATTCCCCCATGGTTAGCTTGATAATATGGCACTTATAAAAGAAACTTATAGTTACTCCATTTGCAACCATCACTTGACACTCTGGTGCTGGATATAGGAAGCAATTCAATTCATTGGCTATCTTACAATGAATAAAATTATGGGAACTACCTGAATCAATCAGCACTATTACCTTTCTCTTCTTGATATATCCTTCTATATTGAAAGTTTGAGGAGTGGTAATCCCTGCCAATGCATTACAAGATATGGTCTGATTCATTTCTTCTTTCTATGGGGTTGGTTCTTGGTGTATATCCTCCTCTTTTGATATTTCTTGTTCCTTTTCTTCCTCCTCTTCACAATCTATGTAGAATAATTTATTCTCAACACACTTATGACCTTTAGTGTATTTTCTATCACAAATGTAACAAAGCCCTTTTATTCTTTTTTCTTCCAATTTTTGTGGTGGAAACCTTGTAGGTCGTGGAACACTAGGAGCAACAACACTTTTATTTTTATAGTTGTGAGAGGTAGACTTCCTTGTTGCCATAATTTTGTTTTCAATTTTTCTTGCCACCCTGAATGCCTTCTTGTTGGGCAATGGATCCCCCCATAGTATGTTTTTGGGGCTTGAAGCCCAAATTTTGGTCAAGTGTAATGTAAAGACCCTGCGAAATGTGGGCGCGGAGAGCAAGAGTCTAGGGTTGTCTGCCCTAAGATAATGTAATTTAATGTAAAGTGTGTCAGCCTACCGATGGTCCGCGGACCATAGGATTGTGTAAATAGAGTGAGGCTCTAGGTGTAAAGGAAGTCTAAGTTTTGACAAGTAACAGATAGGTGCAAAGGCATGGTCACAAGATAGAAGTGAATCCAAAGTGTATTGGGTCATAGTAGTAGGTAGAGGCTCTGCAGCTGAGTGCGCAAAGGCCTAGTAGAGTCCATAGCTAAGTGCGCAGACCCCTACAACTGAGTGCACGGACCTCTATAGCTGAGTGCGCACGGAAGAGTTGGGTCTGTAATGGAACTTGAGTATTAATAAAGATAAGATTGATTCAGAATATTTTGCATCTGTTTGTAGATCTATACTGCTATGTTCTGGTTATCTTTATGCATTTATATTGTTTTCAAGTACTTGCGCAAATCCAGTAGTTGAATATGTAATAAGAATATTGGGCCTGCACCAACCAAGTTAGGCACTAATATAATAACATAGTAAGGATTGGATCGGAATAATGTGAAGGTGTGCACAAGTTGCAAAGAAAAGAAAGCTGTGCAGTGCATGGATTAGGATCGCAAACCTCCAGAACCATCATCAAGACATCCCTAGGGTGCAGAAACCTAGTTCCAACACCCTCCCATACTATGTCGGGTGAGACCTCAGTCCGTACTCTGTAGACTGTTGTTGAAAGGGCTAGTAGTATAGGGATTTAATTGGCTAAACTCACTGTTGAACCTGGGTCAGGCCCCATGTAGCCAACAAATGGTTTTGTTGCTGGGACCAGGATCTGCTTAAGGGATGTCTGATGTCCTGCCACTGGAACCCAACAAAGAAGGAAATTGAAGAGTGGTTGGACAGGAAGATTCATGAGTTCGTGACACAGGAAATTAGAACTCCATAGGTATCTGAGAAAATGTGGCTGGATCGCTACATGTATACAAAAATCCACGAGATCTTCTTTGCATCTTTTCCTTCTGAGTTGTATGAGTGGATCGTGAGGTTAGCCGACAGCCAGGGAAGGTGTAAGCTCAGCCAACCGATAGCATGGACTCCGGAATTAGTGTGCAGACTAGAGGCATCAAAAGATAAGATCACGCAAGCTGTGGACCATTGGCTTGACAGAATAATAGGGGTATTTATCACTGAGTTTGCAGTAGACACAACCGTGAGCTACAACAAAGTAGAACGATGTTTTCTCAAGGGACCACGAGGTAAGTACATTAAGTCTTTGAATAGTTGGATTAAGATGCTGTTATGTGAGAAGCAAGTTATGCGAATACATTAATGTTTTGAATGACGCTAAGTAGAAAGATCTACAAAGGTAGCGAGGAATTAGGAAACAATCCCTTAATTTCACATTTGTGAGAGAGCGAGAAAGATCTCACTTGGGTCTCTCTAAGAAGTGCGGTTAGTTTGATAAGGTAGCGCATTCTGCAGTTAGCACCTGCACCCATGCCACCACTCGCTTCACCTCCTTCAACTCCATCTCCACCCACTCCACCTCCACCAAACCCGTAGTTGAGCATGGTGAGTGCGGTCAAACTACCCATATTCAGAGGAGTAGGGAATGAGGATCCATACCAGTTCTAGTTCGTGGTAAGAGCAGTGTGGGAAGCGCAAGGGGTCATGAATGACAACATTAAGAAGGCTACATTGGTGAGCACACTATAGGATCACGCGTTGACATGGTATATTAAGCACTCTAATGATCACCCAAATGAAAGAATAACAGAGATCCAGAATGCACTGAACAGAGAGTTTAGTCGGCCGAAATCAGAGACACAGTCAATCATCGGGTTTAAAGAGATTGTGATATTTCCAGGTGAGACCCCCTGGGATCTGGATCAATGACTGAAGAGTACGATCCGAAAGGCTAATATGACGCTCAGGGATGCACATCATCATGGTTGGTTTGTGGCATCTCTGACACTGCACCTGAGGAAGGCATTGTTGCAACATAAACTTTCTACCCAAGCCGAAGTGTTGGAAATGGCAATGAGGTTGCATGAGACACCGATACAAGATCTAGGGCTGGGAGTTAAACAAATCCACACACAACTACAGAATATCTTCTTGGAAATGTAGAGATTGAAGCAAGATAGGGAGCCATGGGCAAAGGGGGGCCAATGCCATTGAGACCAGAGGCACAGGCAGGGCCAAATGTGACACCCGCATTATGGTGTGCGATCTGTCAGATAGGAGGAAAGAACATGACAGATAATTATCATTTGTTGCAGAAGTATACACCGACACCCCAACAACTGTTTTGTAATTTATGTAGGTCAGTAAGCCATGACAAGCATACTTGTCGTAGCTACGAGTTAATGATGGATCGGACCCCAGCCTACCAGATGCAGACAGAAACGCGAGCCCTTGACCCAGTGGCGGAATGGCGCACGCTGGATTTCAAGGGTGAGGTCGAGGATGAGGAGGAATGGGACTAGGAAGGGGCCACATATAGTTAATTTGTTACAATTGTTGAGGACTAGAGCACTACACCTGTGATTGTACCAACCCAACGAGAATATCTTGTTCGTATTGTGCTTAGTTTGATCATGAAATGGTAGATTGTCCTACATTGATCGCAAAGATGTGCAAGATAGGAGTACTCCAGCCTCCTCCGACTCAGAATATCCAAATAATGAGGTCTGAACCATGTGAAGAAGACCCAAATGTGAACATGATGCTCAGAAGCGGTACAACCATAGCGGAGGATAAGGGGAAGCAGCCCGAGGAAGATACATGGATTCGCAAGGTTCCTGCAAAGGAACTTGGGTTTGACTTAGAATGCATAAAGGAAACGTTCATGGAAGCTAGGAAGAGCTTCGTGGAGGCCTCCACTTCAGGTAATAAGGATCAACCAGAGCCAGGGATGGATCCTTCTATGCTTACTACCTTTTTGGAGACATGCATGAAACTGTTGCATGACAACAAGGTAGTTAAGGGATTGGAGGAGTTGATCACCAGGTGCATAGGGTCAGGAGAACCACGCGTAGTCTGGAAACTAGGAAAGCATGCATTGTGCACTGGGAAGGAAATGAGATTGACGGCACAAATTAGCGAGTATGAAATGGAATAGGTAATCCTAGACCTGGGTTAAGATGCGAATGTGTTACCAAAGCTGACATCGGAATGCATGGGCAGGCCTGTATTACAGTGGTCTCCTATTCAATTACGAATGGCGAACCAACATAAGATTTTGCACGTGGGGAGGTTGCAAGGGGTAACAATTGATATTGAAGGTGCAAGCACACAGACGGACTTTGAAGTAATAGAGATTGTCAACGAGAACAATCCTTATCCCGCATTGCTAGGAATAGACTGGGCCACTGATATGAATGGAGTCATCAAATTGAAGAAGCGGAAGATGATATTCGAGAAAAAGTCCCTTCGTGTAGTCATTCCACTAGACCCAACAGAAGGAACACGCTACACTAAACCAATGCACAACGATGAAAGTGACAATGAGTTGGATTGTATTTACTAGATAACAGCATGAGACCAGGATCGGGTGAACCCGATTGCAGATGGGAGAATCTCATGGGAGCGCAACAGCTCTTGTACTTCGGATTCAGATGAAGAAGTAGAACACTGGTAGAACCGGTTGCATGAAGTGACAATGCTAAATTGCAACATGATGATGAGATCACTGCGTTGCGTGACAACAGAGGCAAGGGAACTACCAACATATGAAGGAGTGACAGCGGTGGATGAATTCCTAGACAAATTTGAAAGCGTAGTACGAGAACAACAACGGTACAGTGCGATGGAATGGCCGCCGCACGCAACCCCCGCACGATGGTGGGGTACACATCAGAAGGCCATTGGGAACTGGCGCGAATGTAGAAGATGGATGCGCTTATGGTTTGGAAGCCCCCAACGTCGAACGAGAGTCGGGCAGCCAGGACGAAGCAGCTTACGTGCCCACTTGTGTCGATGGGTGCAGACATGTGCTATGTAAGCACATCCTAGAGTAAGGATTGAAAATTAGAACCAGACGTGGAAACGCACACCACTAATATTCCAAAATGGAGCATTCAAAAAACTATGTGGAATCATGAAAAGAGTTCACCAGGTGAGACGAACTGATTGGGACCTACGCGTACTAGCGGTTCGATGGGCCTATAGGGCCATAAGCAAAGACCGGAGCGTGGAAATGACCCCAACACTGACGAGAAGAGACAAACCATAAGAGTAGAGAAGAATCCCCATACAATAGCTCCCACAGTTTGGACAGTATGCGAGGACCCAGGTAAAGGAATTATGCAGTTACAGGAAGCCATGTGGTGAGGGAACTTGAAACTTCGCGAACTCGACGAAGATTGGGTACGGCTGAGAAATAAAAGCATGACATTGTACAAAGAAATCAACAAACTGGAAACCGAGGTCGCGCAAGCATGCTGTGCAGAAAAACTAAGCATGATAGGACAATGTATGGGCAACCATACCATCGCACTAGAAGATTGTCGCTGAGAATTTCTGGCTCTGCTACCATGTCTGTGACCACACCTTATTAGATAAAGTAACTAGGGAAGCGCACTGCATAAGGAAGAACCCGAGGCACTGACTGGCGCGAGGGTAACTAAGGAAGGCCTGCGGACCGGGTTGGAAGGTGACTTGAACACTTGCACCAGGGGTGCGACCACCTAACTATCCATAGGAAGTATAGTCTCAGCATCCCAAGCAATTAAAAGAGAGCGCGGGACTATAAAAGAGTTTGTATGGGAGCTGCGCAACACGGAAGCTAAGCGGAGGATTAGTATGACGCACGAGGCACGTTTGTACACAAGGGGCTACGCTGCCACGCGAGTAGGCTGGAAAGTGACCATTGGTGTCACTGTTCATGACAAGATGTGCAATTGAAGGCAACGAGGAGCGAACGATAGAGCAATGTGCTGCAGATCTTCGTGCAACACAGGCACAGTTAGATGGACTTCATGCAAATATCGCTGCACCAACAGAGTGACTCAGGATGAGTCACGATGATTGTGTTGGGAGCTTGTTGGGCAACGGATCCCTCAATAGTATGTTTTTTGGGCTTGAAGCTCAAATTTTGGTCAAGTGTCATGTAAATACCCCGCCAAATGCGGGCGTGGAGCGCAAGAGTCTAGGGTTGTTCACCCTAAGATAATGTAATTTAATGTAAAGTGTGTCAGACTACCCATGGTTCGTGGACCATGGGATTGTATAATTAGAGTAAGGCTCTAGGTGTAAAGGAAGTCTAAGTTTTGACAAGTAACAGATAGATGCAAAGGCATGGTCAGAAGATAGAAGTGAATCTGAAGTGTATTGGGTTGTAGTAGTATGTAGAGGCTCTGCAACTAAGTGTGCAAAGGCCTAGTAGAGTCTGCAGCTGAGTGCGCGGACCCCTGTAGTTGAGTGCGCATGGCAGAGTCGGGTCTGTAACGGAACTTGAGTATTAATAAAGATAAGATTGACTCATAATATTGTGCATATGTTTGTAGATATATACTTCTATGTTATGGTTATCGTTATGCATTTATATTGTTTTGAAGTACTCGTGCAAATCTGGCAGTTGAATAAGTAATAAGAATATTGGGCCCACCAACCAAGTTAAGCACTAATATAATAACACAGTAAGGATCAGATCGAAATTGTTCGGTTGTGTTATATTCTTTCCATGACTAACCTACGTAGTGAATCAGGGGGTTAGAGGGGGGGGCAGAGCCCCCCCTTTGTTGTGCCGATTGCACAGCAGGGGGTCACAGGAGGGGCGGTAGTCCCCCCTGTCTGGGGGTTTGAGGGGGGCGGATAGCCCCCCTCTACGGGGTCCGAGGTAACGCCTTGGGAAATTTTTTTTTTGGACCCTATATTAGGTTGGGCAAACCTACCTATGGTTTTCGGTCCATGGTATTGTGTGTGATGGTTTTTCGGTCCATGGTATTGGATGCTTTGGCATGTATAAATATGTATTATAACATTGAAAGGAACATAATGAAAAATTAGGCTAGTAGTCCTGGTTTTGGGATCCAGGGGAAAATATTTGTGTATATGTGTTTTATGTGTTATGCACTTGCATTGTTTATTTTTTGTGTTTTAGAATT
>APFE030063226.1:114751-159512 GCA_000404065.3 Pinus taeda
CACTGCTGGAGCTTCCAATCTCTGCAAAAGATAGGAAACAGACTGGGCAGATTCATCGACAAAGCTGATAATAAGGGCCAATACACCTGCGCCAGAATATGCGTGGAAGTTGACTTGGAGGCTGGTCTGCCGGAAGCCATTAAACTTACAGTTGGAGATTGGCACCACTTCCAGAAGCTGGACTACGAGCAACTGCCTTTTAAGTGCAGAATCTGCCATGAGCACGGTCACTTTCAACGAAACTGCCCCGAAGCACCATCAGGGGGACAAAGGGGAAGAAGAAGGATGGAAGGAAATAAAAAAGGGTAAGGTAGTATCAAAGCCAAACGAGCAGAAGAAAACAGGACCAAAGGGGAATCCCCAGACCAATGACAAGTCCAATTCAGTCTCAAAGGAAGGCCCCTCCTCAGGGGAAAAAGTGGATGCCTCAGAGAACCATGTAGAAACTGAAGATCCGTCGAAGAAAGGGAAAGAAACCGAAGAAGAAACAAATGTCCCCCTAACAGAGGTAGATCAAGGGGGAAGCGCAGGCAATATCGAGCACATTAGTCTTGCAACAGACTCAGGGGAAGAATCAGAAGAAAGAGACTTCGAATCAGAAAGCTCACAAATTTCCCCTATCAAATCTACCAGGGGCCAGAAATCCAAGAAGAAACAGAGAGAGGAGAAAACCTATATGGATGTTCTCCAAGGCTCCCAGAAAACTCTCAAAGGAATGATGAATACCAGATCTGGTCGCAAGCACAACAAGGCTTCAAAAGGAGCCTCTCCCTCCCAACCCAGTAAATAATGAAATACGTCTCCTGGAATTGCAAAGGATTAGGTAGCAGGCTGAAAGAAGAAGCCCTGAAAGACATAGTGAAGATGCATTTGCCTGAAATCCTTCTCATCCAGGAGACAAATCTGGAGGACACTCTCCTATTCCAGTCCAGCAAAACATTCTGGCACAAAGGCCCTGGTAGAGCTGTCAGTGCTAGAGGCGCATCTGGTGGGATTTCCTCCTTCTGGGATAGCACCAAATATGACTTGATCCAAGAAGAAAGTTGCCAGCATTGGATTTTCACTCAACTACTCCACAAAGACTCTGGTCAACAAGTAAGTATGTTCAACCTTTATGCTTCGGCTCATCCAGCGGAGAAAAAAATTTGTTGGGATTCGCTCCAGTCTTTTCTTTTATTGCACAATCTAGAAAACATCATTATTGCAGGGGATTTGAACGTTACTCTAGCCACTGAAGAGAAAAAAGTTGGTTCTCCTGTAAGGGATCCAGCTAGAGAATGGGTAGAAGATATAATGATTGGTTGGGATCTAGAGGACATAAAGCCTTTAGCTGGGAAATACACCTGGTCTAACAAAAGGTTAGGCCCCAGCCATATAGCTGCTCATTTGGACAGGTTCCTCGTCCAAACCTCCTTTCTTACTAGTGGACTAATGGCCTCATCCAAAATTCTTCCTAACTGCACTTCCGATCATAAACCCATTAGCCTTGAGCTCTCCATGGATGGTTTTCTTGGCCCCATCCCCTTTAGATTTAGCCCTTTGTGGATTCAGCAAGATGGTTTCAACTAGGTGGTTACTGAAGTCTGGAACCAGAAAATCTTGGGATCCCCTTTCTTTTTATGGGAAGAAAAGCTGCGGGCTCTTAAGAGAAGGCTCAAGGAGTGGGCTAAAGCCCTGAAAACTCCAGCTGCCAAGAAAAAAGAGTCTTTAGAAAACCTTGCTGTCCTCCAATCATCAATGGAGGATTCTGCTATTACCCAGAGTCTGCTCCAAAAATAAGTTGAGCTGCAAAAAGCCCTACACAAAGCTAGTAGGGAGGAAGAGGAGTATTAGAGACAAAAATCCAGAAATTTATGGTTACAGGCCGGCGACAAAAATACTATTTTTTTCCACAAGCATGCCGAAGCTCGCAAGCAATTCAAAAATGTATCAGAAATCCGCTCCCAAGATGTAGTGGTTAAAGACTTTGAAGGCATCAAGAGAGCTGCCTTCTCCTTTTTCAAAGACCTTTATACATCGTCAGAGGACCCTCCTATTGATCCTCAAGCCTACCCGTATAATCTAATCCCCTCCTGTGTGCAAGACTCAGTCAATAATATGCTGACTGCTCTGATCAGCATGGATGAGCTCAAGAATGCTTTGGATTGCATGGAACCGGATAAGGTGCCAGGACCTGATGGGTTCACTGCTAGGTTCCTTCAGTCTTGCTGGTCAACTATCAATAAAGACCTCCTGAGAATGGTAAGGAAGTCCCAACATTGTGCAAAGATAGGAGGCAGTACCAACTCAGCCTTCCTTGCTCTACTCCCAAAAGAGAAAGGAGCTTCAGACTTCAGTAGATTTTAGCCCATTTCGCTGTGCAATACTAGCTACAAACTGATTACCAAAATAATATCCATTCGACTCAAGAATATCCTGCTGGACATCATACCGGAGAATCAAGGAGGATTCATCAAAGGGAGGAAGATTCTGGATAATATTGTGTTGGTTCAAGATGCAGTTCATTCAAGTGGCCAGAGAAAAGAGAAAGGAATGGTAATAAAACTCGATTTGGCAAATGCCTTTGACAGGGTGAGGCACGGCTTCCTGTTTGCGGTCATGACAAAAATGGGCTTCTCAATAACCTTCATAAATTGGGTGAAAGCTTGTATTGCCTCTCCTTGGATCGCACCGTTGGTAAATGGCCGTTCTACTGATTTTTTTAAAGCATCCAAGGGATTAAGATAGGGGTGTCCGCTGTCTCCTCTTCTCTACGCTATTCAAGCCTCAGTTCTTAGTTTCCAGCTAGACAGTTGTCAGCAAGTCCAAACTCTGCCAGGCCTCAGAATGGTGCACAATGTCAAAGACATAAACCATGCCCAGTTTGTCGACGATACTCTGCTACTAGGTGGAGCGAGCATAAATTCGGCCAGATACAACGAGGCCTCCGGCAGTAAGATAAATTACTCAAAAAGCATAATCTATGGCTGGAACTGCTCGGTCAAAGATCTGGCTGACATAGCTAGGCTCCTTGAAATGAAAGTCTGTCAGACCTGGGAGTCATTCAAATATCTTGGGATTCCAATCTTCAAATCCACTCCTAAAGTCACCCACTGGATGCCCCTCTTAGACAAGCTTAAGCTCAGAATTCAAGCCTGGGGATCCTCCTGGCTGAACACTGCTGGGAAAATAATTCTTATTAAATCTGTCCTAACAAGCATGCCGCTTTTTCAACACTCCATTCTCCTGGCCCCCAAAACCTTTCTCAGTAAAATGGATGGTATGCTGAGGAGATTCCTTTGGGAAGGGGGGAAAACAATGAAAGAAGACTTCATCTAGTCAATTGGGATACCATCAAGAGACCAATCCTGGAAGGAGGTCTGCAAATGAGAGATCTGGCGGCTCAAAACCTTGTGCTAGGCTCTAAAATACTGTGGAATATTGTGGCTGGGAAAATAAGCTGGAGCAAGAAAGTTCTGTGGAAGAAATACTTTCAAGGTCAGCATTTGAGATGCTTGGACCATTCGCCAAAAACCACCAAAGGATCCCCAATTCTCAAGCTTTGTATCGCATCACTGGAGCACTTTAGTTCCAATCTCTACTGGATCCTAGGTAATGGGAAAAAAATCAGAATTTGGGAAGATCAGATTCTAGGAGACCAGTCGCTGCACCATATAGAAGGCCTGGCAAATATCAAATTATGGCTTCAAACCAACAATATGGAGACCCTTTGGGACATATCCACCTGGACAGAGGATGTTGGTAGATGGTGGGACAGTTGGAATTTGGGAGAGGTTCGACATCGCCTGCAACCTGAAGCTTCACTACTATTAGACAAACTTTAAGGAAAATCTCCCATGTCAGCAATAGCCAAGGACAAACGAGGGTGGGGCTCCCATTCTGGTTCTTTCCCGGTCGCTGAAGGTTACAAAAGTTTGATTTCTGTCCCCAATGTTCCCCCTGACCCAACGAAATGGAAATTCATCTGGGGCTTCCCTTCGCTCCCAAAAATAGACTTCTTCAGCTAGACTCTAGCTCACAACAGTGTTCTCACAGGAGATAACCTGAGAAAGAGAGGAATGGAAGGGCCAACCAGATGCCCTTTATGTATGTCAGAGGAAGAAACAGCTGATAACCTGTTGCTGTTGTGCCCCTATGCCAAAGTAGTTTGGAAGGGGGTCCTGAGTTCAAGGGCAGACAAGGTCAAGCTGCTAAGAAATATTCCAAACCTGTTTCTCGAATGGGCCAAGCTATCTTCGTTCTACCTCAATAAAAAAAACCTGCTTAAGATTGCATGGCTGTGGACCCCTAAATTCATCTGCTAGAAATTATGGTTGGAAAGGAACAACAGATTATTCAGAGGGGAAACCTGCACTTCAAACAACGTTATATCCAAAATTAAAGCCATTCTGGGAGAGACCTTGGATGCTAGGCCGGCATTAAGGAATGAAGCGTCGCCGGACAGTGAGGAGGAGCTTTGGCTGAAAGGTATAGTTCCAAATAATCAAACCAATCCTACCTCTCTGGCCTCTTTCCATGCTAAGTGGGAAATTTGCATGGAAGAATAGGAGTTTCTAAAGTGGTGTTCTGCTCTTGATGATCACTGCCTATTCTTCGAAGGGGCCTCTAAAGGCAACCCTGGAGCTGCGGGTGGGGGTGGAATGCTGCTATATCCAGATGGCACTACTTTGCTTAGGTGTCACTGGGGTCTGGGATTCGAGTCAAACAATAGAGCTGAGGCTCTGGCTTTGTGGCAGGGGCTGTCTCTGGCTCGTAGTCGGAACATTCAGTCTTTGACGGTCTTCGGAGACTCTAGGCTTATCATTCAAGCGATGAATTCACTATCGAATCCTCTGCAGATCCATTTAGCTCTCATTCTGAAGAAAATTAGATCCATGCTGGCCCAGTTTCAAAAAATTTCCTTCTATCATATTCTGAGGCATCTAAATTCTCAAGCCGATTTGGAAGCCAATCTTGGATCAGCCTGCAACCAAAGAACCCTTTCAGTAAACTCTGAAGAATCTCACTGCATCATCCCTTAATCTTGTCATCTCCTCTTAGGAAATCAGTCCACCCTGTTGCAATGATGAACTGCTCCTGATCTAGTACCTTTCGCTCTCCAACAGCCTCTTCCTAATCCTTTGCCCTGATTGGTTGTCTCTATCCCAGTTGCCTTCGCTAGCACCAGGCCCTTGGGAAGGCAATATCATAAGCAAAGATCGATTCTCAGGAAGTTCAATCCCTAACAGTAGCACTATAAGTTTTGTCCTAAGCAGAAGCATTCACCAGAGGTCAAACTCTGAAGGTAAGAAGTTATCAATCCAAGCAGGGCTAATTTTAGGAAAGGCTCATAATGAAAGAAAGAGGGAAATAGTGGGCAGTAACTATCTCGTTTCCAGACATGACCACCCCATAGCTGAAAAAGGCTCTCCCTTTAGTGATAATCGGTTGTACTCTGCTCTGTGGCGCAAATACATTCATCAAATCTGTTGGAGGCAATGGTCAGAATCTAAAAATTGTTGTTGTGTTCATTGTTCCGGGTTTGAGCTTCAAGGATGGGCAGAAGCAGTAGCTCAACAACAGCAGCGAAGAGTCTTTAAACCCACTTCTTCTTCAGTCCATCTAGAAGGCGATTGGTATTACAGCTAACTATGACTTAGTGGAAGGACGAGGAACAAGATTGGAACTAAACGATTGACAGTGCAGCAAAATGGACAGAGCAATTTCTTCCCAGGAAATCTGATGCTATCGCTGTCATTAAAAAGCGGTCTGGCAGTTCATAGAACCTCAAGCAGTGATTCTGTGATTCAACTACTCCAAAGGGTGGTCCACTCCCGCTACTTCTCCAAGGATCAGATGTATCAAAGCACAATCCCCCTCTATGTAACAGGAAAGCTGGAGTGACAAGAATTAGTGGGAAAAAAGAAATCATTGTAACAAGCACGCGGCAGCAGTTTTGCCGCCTTTCAATAAAAGTAACCGTTAAAGTAAAAAAAAAAAACAATTATATAACATAGATATTCCATACATAGAAATACTTTGATCTACACGAAGTGAAAACCTTATTAAAGGTAAATATTTCACCTTTGATTTAGAACAAGATCAATTTGTATATTAACAATAGATTAAAGAAAGGAAAAAGGATTCTATTTTATTTTGGTCCATTTTTTATTGAGGAATTGATAGAACATAATGAGGATATCAAGAGTAATACATTATTTAGTTAATCTTCGACAAAAAGGTCCAACTGCAGAGCACATTCAACAATTCCAAAAGTTGTATCTCGAGGTAAGGATAATTTTAGCGAATAATTTGTTAGACCTCTTTATGGAAAATTTAAAGGAAAGTGTCCAACATGAGGTGTGTGGCTTTGAGCCTAATTCTTAGAGAATGATTTTAGTCTAGAAAGGAAATATCAAAGCAAAAATATGGATCCTAGAATAGTGGTTACCTACTGGGTTGTGTTATATTCTTTCCACGACTACCCATGTGTGGGGGGGTCATAGGGGGTATCCAAGGGGGTGGTAACCCCCCTACACGGGGTCTGAGGCAGTGCCCCGGGAATTTCTTTTTGGACCCTATATTAGGTGGGTAGACCTACCTATGGTTTTTTGTATGGATTTTGCACATGGTTTTGGACATGATAGTTTACTGTCCATGGTATTTTGTAGATTTGGTCAAGGGAACTACAGTTATGTTCTAATCCAAGGTTAATAGGCTGGGGCCTATGGATGCTTCGGCATGTATATATATGTATAGTAACATTAAAAGGAACATAATGAAAAATCAATCTGGCAGTCCCAGTTTTGGGATCTAGCGGAAAATATTTGTGTATATTTGTTTTAGGTTTTATGCTCTCGCCATTATTTATTTTTTGTTTTTAGAATTCGTATGCAGGTAATTTCTGTACAGGATTAGAACCCACATTTGGAATCAGAGTTGTTTTGGCTTAAAGGGGATGCCTTTGCTGGTGAGGGTTTTTTGCTCAAGCCTGTGGTAGACCCTGTTCAATGGGAGATCTACAGGATCAATTCTTATGTTGAAAGAAGATGGCGAGTAGTGGAAAGATAGAGATCGAGAAATTTAATGGTCAAAGTTTTGAGTTTTGGAAACTCAATATGGAGGATCTGCTGGTGGATAAAGATCATTGGATCGCGGTAGATCTAGGTACTAAAACAACAACAATGTCAGCTGAAGACTGGGTGAAGTTGGATCGAAAGGAAAAAAGCACAATACGATTGTCTGTCTCATATTCAGTATTGTTGAATGTATCAGGGGAAGCTTCGATGAAGGCTTTGTGGGACAAGTTAGGGATTTTGTACCAATCTAATTCTCTGGTGAATAAGTTGTTCCTATGGAAAAAGCTATATAACCTAAGGATTAAATATGGAGACTCAGTGACAGAGCATTTGAATGCATTTAATATTGTGGTAAGTTAGTTATTATCTGTTGATATTAAAATTTTAGATGAAGATAAGTGCACCAGTTTGTTGTGTTCTCTACTAGATTCGTGGGATAGTCTGGTTGTTGCAATAGGTAGCAATGCAACTGCCCTGCAGTTTGATGAAATAGTTTCATCCTTGCTGTCGGAGGAGATGAGATGGAAAAACATGAGGGCCAGAATGGTGATGCCTTGTTTGTATGAGGACGGTCCCATAATAGAAACAAAAATAAGTCCTCGAGTGAGAGATCTAAATCTAGAGGGAGATATAAATCTCTAGGAGAACCTATAAAGTTGTGCTGGAAATGAGGAAAGGAAGGGCACTACAAAAGGGACTGTAAATCTAAAGCTCCTGAGAAAGGAAAGGGATCTGATGATGCTCCTTCTGCAAAGGCGAAAACCACCTCAAATGAAGGTGGGGATGTGTACTTGGCTTCTTATTCAAGTACACATGTAGATCATGAGGCATGGTTGATTGAATCAGGTGCATCCTTTGACTGCACTCCCCTTAGAGAGTGGTTCTACAAGTATGAAAAATATGATGGTGGTGATGTCTTCTTAGGGGATGATAGGAAGGCTAGAATCGATGGTTGTAGAAAATTTAGTTTAGATTTGCAAGGTGGAAGGATTAGAACACTTCCAGGTGTTTTTCATATTCATGCATTGGCCAGAAATTTGATTTCTGTAAGAAAGCTGGTTGATGCAGGTGTAAAAATAGTGTTCAAGAAATATACCTATAATATGGTTCGGGCAGCACTGGTGTTGATGTAGAGAGTTCGGATCGGAACTCTGTACAAGCTTCAAGGTAGCACTGTTATTGATGGGTGCAACGATTCTGTGGTTCCTAAAAGTGGAGCAAAAAATCTAGTGGTCTCTAGAGAAAAGACCATACTATGGTATCAAAGGCTTAGACATATTGGAGATAAGGGCCTTCAAATACTTCACGGTAAAGGTATGATATAAGGTATGTCTAATATCTCTCTGGATTTTGATTTCTATGAAAATAGTGTATATGGGAAGAAAAATCGGGTGAGTTTCCCCTTTGGTGGTAAGAGGGTGAAAGAGATAGTAGAGCTTGTGCACAGTGATGTGTTTAGACCTGTGAATGTTCCATCATTGGGTAAGTCTGTGTACTATATATCATTTATATATGACTTCTCAAGGAATACATGGATATATTTCCATAGGAAGAAATTTGAAATCTTTGACAAGTTTGGAGAATTTAAGGCTCTATTGGAAAACCAGATAGAGAAGAAGATAAAGGTGTTGAGGACAGATAACAATGGAGAGCTTTGAAAGAAGGAATTTGAAGAGTTCTATAAGAAGTGTGGTATAGCACGACATAAGACTACTCCATACACACTTAATGAAATGGAGTTGCATAAAGAATGAATAAGACGTTAATGGAAAGGGTAAGAAGGATGCTCAATGGTGTCGGGTTAGGACAAGAATTATGGGCAGAGGCAGTGGACTCTGCATGTTACGTGGTCAGCAGATCACCTCCATCATCGTTGGAGGATTAGACTCCACAAGAGATATGGACTGGTAAGAAATCCTCTCTTTCACATATGAGGGTATTTGGATGTGATGCATATGTACATGTTCCAAAGGAGAAAAGAACAAAGTTGGATAGTAAATCTGAAAAGTGCATATTTATTGGATATAAGGATGGTTTAAAAGGTTATAAGCTTTGGAACCTAGAAACAAGGAAGGTTGTGTACAACTGAGATGTGGTGTTTAGAGAGGTGAAAGATGTTATTAAACATGAATTCCTACTGAAGAAACCTGAGAAGATAGAGTTTGAGCTAAAGGAGGAAGAATCAGACTCTACAACAGAAGAGGAATCAGAAGATGAAGAGCCACAAACTTCGGCTGTAAGAAGATCAGTTCGAGAAATAAAACAACCAAAAACGTATAGTCCATCTGCTTTCTATTCAAATTTTTCTTTATCTATTACTGATGATGATCCCAAAATTATGAAGGAAGCAGTAGATTCATAGGATGGAAAACTCTCGAAAGAGGCCATGGTTAATGAAATGGAAACTTTCGACAAAAATGAGGCTTGGGATCCGGTGGACTTTCCAGCTGGAAGGAAACCCATTGGCAAAAAATGGGTGTTTAAGAAGAAGATGAATGCAAAAATAAAGGTGGAGAAATACAAAGCTCAGTTGGTAGCAAAAATCTATTCCCAGGTGTTGAGAATTGATTTTGGTGATATTTTTTCTCCTGTTGCCAAGGTAGCTTCTATTAGATTACTTTTATCTATTGTTGCTGCTTTTGATTTTGAGGTAGAACAGATGGATGTGAAGACAACATTTCTTCACAGGGATATGGAAGAAGAGATATACATGAAGCAACCTGAAGCCTTTGCGGTGAAGGGTAAGAGAGAGTTGGTATGCAAGTTGAAAAAGTCCCTGTATGGGTTAAAATAGTGGCTTCACCAGAAGCAAAGCATATCACTTTGTATATTTTAAATTAATTGTTGACCATGTTATTTATTTGGTATTCTATGTGGATGATATGTTGTTGGTTGGAAATGACAAATAAATTATCGAGGATTTGAAAACCCAATTGTCCTCGAAATTCGATAGAAATATCTTGGTGTTGCAAACTATATTTTCGGCATGGAAATTAAACAAGATCAGGAAAAGAGGAAGCTCTGGTTAAACCAGAGAAAGTATGTCGAGACAATATTGCAGAGGTTTAATATGCAGAGGTTCCTATTCTCGTAGGTGTAAAGTTATCTGTTGAACAATTTCCCAAGACACAAGAAGAGGAAGAGGACATGTCCCGTGTTCCATATGCAAGTGCAGTCGGTACCCTGATGTATGCAATGGTATGTACTAGGCTAGACATTACACATGGTGTGGGAGTACTGAGCAGGTTTATGTCAAAACCAGGGAAGGAGAATTGGACAACAGTGAAGTGGGTTTCTAGGTATTTGCGTGGCACTAGTGATTATGGTTTGTTCTACCAAGGAATACCAAGATTGGACAGAGTATGGGATATTTAGGGCTTTGTTCATGCAGACTGGGTTGGAGATCTAGATCAATGAAGATCTACAAGTGGGTACGTGTTTAACAGATTTGGAGGTGCAGTCAGTTGGATGAGTAAGACACAGTTTGTAGTGGCACTTTCAACTACAGAGATAGAATACATGGAAGCCACTCATGCAAGCAATGAAGCAGTTTGGATGCAGAGATTGTGTTTAAGTATGGGGTTAGTACATCGAGCTATAAGGATAGATTGTGACAACCAAAGTGCATATTTCTTGGAAACGAACCTTTCTTATCATTCAAAGAAAAAGCACATCGATGTTCAATATCACTTTGTGAGGGATATGATTGGGGACAAAATGGCGCTGCTCTAAAGGTGGACAATTTGAAGAATATTGCAGATGCATTGACAAAGTTTGTGAGCACTAAGAAGTTATCTTGGTGTAGAGAAACAATGGGCATTGCTAGGCTGGATCAATGACTAAGCTCTCCTTTGGAAATAAAATAACAAGTGGGAGAATGTTGGGTTGTGATATATTCTTTCCACGATCCCATGTGTGAGGGGGTGGTAGCCCTCATTGTACGTTGCTTCGGGCGCTACCAAGGGGTCACAGGGGGGTGGCAGCCCCCTTGCATGAGGTCTGGGACAGCGCCCCGGGAAAAATATTTTGGACCCTATATTAGGTGGGTAGACCTACCTATGGTTTTGTGCATGGATTTCACACAATGTTTTAGGCATGATAATTTACTGTGCATGGAATTTTGTAGATTCGGTCAAGGGAACTATGATTATGTTCTAATACAGGGTTAATGGATTGAGGTTTAAGGATGCTTCGCTATGTATATATATGCATTGTAACATTGAAAGGAACATAATGAAAAATTAATTTGGTAGTCCCGGTTTTGGGATCTAGGGGAAAATATCTGTGTATATATGTTTTATGTTTTATGCTCTTGCCATTGTTTATTTTCCATTTTTAGAATTCGTAAGAAGGTAATTTTTGTACAGGGTTAAAACCTACATTACCAACATTTATAGAGAACATCGTGGTCTATCCCCTAACCTCACTCAATTGAGAATGTTGACACCTCAAGAAATGAATGAAATAGGAGTAAAGGGATGATGTTTTAATTATGGCATAAATTATAGGTAGGGGCATAAATGTGGTAAGAAGAAAATATTTTACATATACTATGAAGTGGAAGAAGATCATGAATTGGAACTGTCACAAGGTATAGATCTAGAAGAGACTTCTCCAACAATATCTTCCATTGCATTTTCCAGCATCAATACTTCATAAACATTGAAGATATAAGGTTATATAAAAAATAAAAAGGTAACATTGTTGATTGATTCTAGTAGCACCCATAACTTCATCAATTACAAATTGAAAAAACTTCTGAATTGATTTATATGTCCAATGCCATAATTTCAAGTAATGATTTCAAATGTTGTTACATAAGTTACTTAAAGAAGTGCCATAATGTTATGATGAATATAGGGGATTATTTATTGGATAGCCCCATAATTTCAATCCAAATGGGTGGTGTTGATGTTGTATTAGGGATCTAATGGTTAAAATCATTGGGAGTAGTTTCCCTTAATTTTCAATATCTTTTCATGATATTTTCTTTACAAGGAAAGAAATTTCAGCAGAGAGGTATCAAAGGAATAGTTTCTAAGTGATAGCATGGAAAAAATATTGAAGAAGGGATAACATAATATAGTTTCACAATTTTGCTCGTTAGATGTTCAAACATCCCTATCCTTTACCCCAATGGATCTCCAAAAAATTATTAACAATAATTTTAAGTTATTTGGGGAGATGTCTAATAGTATTCCACCTACTTAACATCATGACTATGCTATTCATTTACAGTTGCAAGTGTTCGACGTAACATTAGGTCTTATAGGTATCCATATGCATAAAAAAGTGAGATTGAGCATCTAATTCAAGAAATGTTAGAGTTCATAATCATTCAACCTACCCAAAGTGCCTTCTCTTCATTATTCATGATGCTTACAAAAAAGGATGGTTCATGGTGTATGTGTTTAGATTATAGACATCTCAACAAGATGGCCATCAAATATAAGTTCCTATTCCTATCATTGATGAATTATTAAATGAATTTCATGGAATGTTTTCCTTGACAAAGTTGGATGACTATTTAGGATATCATCAAATCAAATTGAGGAAATAGGACAATCCCCATAAAAAAAACTTTAGAACATATGAAGGCCATTATGATTTTTTTCTTATTCCATTTGGACTTACTAATGCACTTCAAACATTTCAAAGCTTAATGAATTCTATTTACAAACCATTCCTTATAAAATTTGTGTTAGTATTTTTTTGATGGCATACTAATCTATAACATATCTTGAGAAAAGCATGTACAACATGTTGTCGAGGTCCTAAAACTATTAGAGGAGAACAATTATATGCAAATCATTCTAAGTGTTCCTTTCAGGTTCAAGAAGTGGAATACTTGGATCATATTACATCTCATGAAGGTGTCAAAGTGGACCCTAACAAGATTAAAGCTATGATGGAATGGCCAACCCTAAAAATTTGAAAAAAATAGAGGATTCTTAGTGTTGACAAGTTATTAATACTACAAATTTGTGAAGAGTTATGGTCAAATAGTAGCACCTATAATAGAATTATTAAGGAAGGAAGCATTTTATTGGACTCAAAAAGCAACCAAATTCTTTTAAATATTTAAGGAGACTATGTGCATTGTAATTCCCTACCTAATCATATTATCTTACATTATACTATTAGCCTACCTATTGGGTGATTGAATTTTGTGCTTGATTCCAATAAGTATTTTTAGTATACGTACGAGGTATGCATATGTTTTCTACATACCCATACCTCAGACGAATACACTAGTATTATAAAGCTTAAAATGTTAAATGATTAAATAAATGGTTAAGCTTGATTAATGGATAATCTTGATTAGTGTTTAGTTAATCTTAAAATATTGGCTTATAATTATTAAATTAAATTGGTATATGCTTATTAATATTATATTGATTGTACTCTTGTGAATGCGTAAGATTTATTGATATGACTTAATATTAATATTTTAGTAATATTTTTATTTATTTCATTTCCCGAAGTTTGACAAGTTGTTTCCTCAAATTTATTTCAAAATTAAATATTATTATTTTATTATTTAATTATTATTTCATTTTTCAAAGTTTTACTAGTTGTCTCCTCGGGAGAGAGAGAAGTTATGAGGTGGTAGGTGAAAATGAAGGAAGTGGTTCGTAATGATAGTGGGGAGAGGATGTGTCAAAGGAAAAAAATGGAAGGAGGGGGACTCCCTGGGTTTTTCTTTTATTTTGACTTTGAAGTTGAAGTGGAAAAAGGGAGGATGTAAGAGGGAGGACTCATTAGGCGTTTTGGTATTCTTTTATTGAGGAGAAGGGAGAAATCAGAGATTATTTTGTATTTGGCGAGTGTTGGAACTATTATTTGGGACACACTATGGCTGTTGTTGGACTTGGGATGATCAGGTGCTCAAAAAATAGCTCAAACTTCAAAGTTTCCATATCAGTTTCGAATCTAAACGACCATGTAGTGCTCGTCATCTTGAATTCAGCACAACTCATTTCATGCGAAATAGACATCGTATGCTCCTAGAATAATGTTTTGTCCACTTTCCCAAACATGGGATTTTTTGTGAAAATTTGACAGCCCAGTCAGTAGTCCGTACTGCTGACGTGGCGCTGACTGTGCATGCCTATTTGCTAGTTTTACTGATCAACGGGCTCAACGAATCATGTTGTGCCAAGTGTCACATTATCATTGGTGCAATTTGGCATATTTTTATTGGTTGGTTAGTGGCCAACCACAGGCTAACATGTGGCCCAGCCAGAGGCCGCCATGTGGTAGCCTGAGGGCCACCAAAATTTTGGGTCGAATTATGGGTAGCAGCAGTGGGGGTCAAACCCACGACCATCAAGGCACAAGTCCAAATCTATACCAATACGCCATGCCATGAGTCTTAACCTATATAGGTTTCAAATTATATTTGAACACAATGGCCGCGACAATCAGAGGGAGGGGCTAGCCCTTGGGCACACACTACCACATGCAACCAACAGCAAATGGAGTAGGGGCTTGACCGACAAGGGTGGGTTGTTGGCCTTAGCCCCATGCATGCCACCCCCATATGGCCACAATTTGCAGATTTAAGGCGTTAGTGAACATTTAAAGTGTCTGAGAATTTCACCTGAAAATCGGCAAAATTGTCTCTCTATTAGCGTGATTTGGGGCAAAATTGTAGGATGATGCCGAGTTTTGGGGAATTTGTGGTGTGATTAGTAGAAAACTTGGAAAGGCCATAACTTCTTCAGTTTTTTACCAAATCAGGAGCAGAAAGAGGATATATATGCATTTTTGGGCATTTTGGAGTCATTGGAATAGGTTTTAGAGCTTTCTTAGCATTGTAAACTAATGTATTCACATTTTTGAGTATAATAGAGAGGGCTAAGCCATTTCAATCTAGACCAAGGAAACGTAACCTAGGAGGGGTGAACTCCTTAATCATGTGTTGCTGTGATAATATTTATGGTGATGTTTATGTCTATTATATGTTGTTGTTCAATAATTTGTTTATGTTAATTTGCACATAACATTTACATAAAAGCACTCAAAAACTCATGTTTAAACTTGCAATTTAACATAATTTGAAAAGGAATTTAGTACAAGAAACTAATTATCCCAATCAGATCAAGTTTTGGTATCAGAGTTCTTGGTTTTCTTTGTGCAAGAAATATTTAATTGTTTGCAAGTGAATGTCATTTTTACAAGGTTGAAGCTCAAGAGAGGAGAAGGGAAGCTAGTTGAAAGCCTTGAAGTAGGATCAAGGAGAAGGAGTGCAAGGTTGCCACAATCTCCACCACCATTTCTTCCCCAAGTTACATTTGAGACTTCAGTGAGCATGTCTCATGAAGGAGAGCCTACAAACATGACAGAGGATGAAAAGGTCTTGAGGAAGGCTTTCTTTGACATGACAAAGATGGTGAAGGTCCTCTATGAAGAGAGGAATACTAGACTATAGGGTGAAAGCTCCAAGCCTCCCAAAGGAGAAGGTTCTTAGGGAGGAGGAGGTAATGGAAATGGAGGTAAACCTCCACCCTTCATCTTCACAGGCATCTTCACCCTCTTCCACTAACACAACCCTTACTCATACTCATCAACATATCTCAAAAGGAACTGGTAAATCACCCCTAATAAACTTGATGTTAAATTTGAACTGCCCATGTATAATGGTGAAGTGAATGCAGAGAATCTTGACAATTGAGTTTTTTAGTTGGAGGTCTATTGTAGAATTAAAAACCTTCAAGATGATGACATAAAGATTCAGCTAGCTTCCTTGAGGCTATAGGGTGCAACACTAGTATGGTGGGAATCAAAGACACAAGAAGAGATAAAAAAAAATGGTAAGATCTCAATTTCTTGGTCTGATTTCATTGTTGCAATTAAAAGACAATTCTACCCTCTAGCATATATGCAGAAATCCATCATGAATTGGTAGAACTTTAGATAACTTAAAGGTCAAAATGTGCAATATTACACCCAAGAATTTAGAAAAAGGTCTCTAATTTTAGGTGTAGATTTGTAATAACAAGACACATTTCTAAAGTACATAGGGGGTTCACATAGTTACCTTAGGCATACTATCCTTATGTTTAATCACAATAATCTAGATGAGGTGTGTGTGCAAGACATTCATCTTAAGGCAAGAGGGAAAGTGATTTGATGCTTAAAATTATGCTCAAAAATCAAAGTGATAGAATCTTATCAAACTTAGCTTCAAATTGAAGAGTTGGTCATTCTAAATCCAATGTGTGAACAATACTCAAATCCGAGTTTGTATGAAGAAGTTAGAGCAAGTCAATGTTCAAATTTGACTTGCCTACATGGCAGGATTGGGATGATGTGGCAAGGTCTTTAGCGAATAAGGAGGCACCAAGTGGCATCCTGGCATTGGCCATCAAATATCGCATATTGTAGCGTTAGGTGGAAAAGGTGTCTCAAATTGACCCCTGGTAGGTTGGGTTGTGATGCGATCAAATTGCAATCACAATCAGTGAAAGAGATTGGCGAACAAGTATTGGCTCCGACATCGACGCAGTTTGAGTTTCGGAAGTGATATGTTATTATGTTGCAGTTTTATGTTCCAGTAGGTCCATGATATCACATCACAAATGTTTCACTTTGTTAAAGAACCCATAAAAAATTATCGAATGTGACGAGCGATAAGACCCCAAACGCGATGGTTCTTTATGCCATAGTTTAATGTTTCATCAGGTCCACCTATATTTCATCACAGTGTTCCACCACTAAAACAAGACCTTCCACCTACCTATACTCGCTGATTGCGATTTGCGGTATGAACAACATGATATGGTCTGCGGTGCAGAGAAATTCTTGAACGGTTAGCGAATTTTGGGGCTAATTTGTAGTTTTCTGCCAGATTTTGAGCGTTTTGTGGAAAGAATAGTGGGAGAACTAGGAGAAGTCATAACGCCTCCAGTTATTATCCAAATTTGATGCAAAAATAATCAATCCTAGTAGTTTTGAGTATTCTAAACTCATTGAGACATGCTTCAGAGGCATCTGAGCACTATAAACACACTTTTGATGTAAATTGAGCATAATAGAGAGGCCCAAGCCATTGGAAGCTAGACCAAGGAGACGTAGCCCAAGAGGGGTGAACTCCTTTATCATGTGCTTGTTCTATGTTATCTTTTGATGTTCTTTCCTGTTATATCGTTGTTTTCTAGCATATGTTTTTATGTTAAACTGTTTATAACATTTACATAAGAAACTGTTATGGGAATCTGTTAATTATGCAAAAGTTTTGAATCCTTAAGCATTTGAAAAAGGAAATGGTAAGAATCTTGGGTTTATTTATGAATGGGTAATTATTACAACATTACTAACCTGCTCCAATTCAGATCAAGTAGGTATTAGAGCCAGGTTTTGCTTACTAGATTTTCTTTATGAAAGAAGGGTTTAATTGTTTGCAATTTTATGTCATGCTTACAAGGTTAAATCTCAAAAAAGGTGAAGGAAAGTTGGTTGAAAGCCCCTGAAGCTGGGTCAAGTGGAAGAAGAGAAAGGTTTCCAAAGTCTTCTACACCAGTTCAGCCTCAAGTTGCAGAAGCTGCAGTTGAGATTCCAACACCAGTACAACTTCAAGTTGTAGTTGAGTCTTCAGAGACTATGTCTCATGAAGGAGAACCATGATAGAAGATGAGAAGGCCATCAGAAAAGGCTTTCTTTGAAATGACAAAGATGGTTAAGGTCCTCTATGAAGAGAAGAACAACAGATTGCAAGGATAAAGCTCCAATCCTCCCAATGGAGAAGGTTCTTCAGGAGGAGGTAATGGGAATGGAGGCAAAACTCCATCATATTCTTCATCTTCTTCTTCAAAAGCATCTTCACACTCTTCCACAAATACCACCATTACTCATACTCATCATCATTCTTCGAAAGGAATTGGTAAATCACATTTTCTGAACCTTGATGTTAAATTGAAGTTACCTATGTACAATGCTGAAGTTAATGCAGAGAAGCTAGATAACTGGATTCGTCAGTTGGAGGTATATTGCAGAATTCAGAACCTTCAAGAGGATGATATCAAAATTCAGTTGGCTTCATTGAGAATGGAGGGTGCAACACTTGTATGGTGGGAGACGAGATCAAAAAAACATGGTAAGATCTCTATTTCTTGGTTTGATTTCATTGCTACTATAAAAAGGCAGTTCTACCCTTTAGCTCATATGCAGAAAGCCATTATGAATAGGAAAAAATTTAGATAGTTGAAAGGTAAAAATGTGCAAGAGTATACTCAAGAGTTTAGGAAAAGAGATGTTATGCTAGGAGTAGACTTACAGTCACAAGATACATTGTTGAAATACATAGGAGGGTTGCATAACTATATTCGACATTCCATTCTTACGTCCAGTCCCACGAATATTGATGAGGTTTGTGTTCAAGATACACATGTCGAAGCAACATGGAAAAATAGACAGGAAGAAGGTAAGAGGAAGCCATTTCAGAGTGGTGACAAAGGGAAGAAGTTTAAAGGAAAGCAAAAGAAAACTACTTCTGTTAAGAAAGAAGGGGAGAAGCCTATGTGCAAGAATTGCTCCAAGGAGGGACATGATAAAGCTCATTACTTCAAGCTTCATCCAGAATTAAGACTGAAGAAATTTAACAATAAACGGAAACGAAAGACCAAGCTGTTGCACAACAAGACTTGGGTTCTGACTCAGGAGATGAAACCAAGATTGCAACCACAATCACCAAAGGGAAATCTATGGCAAAAGCAAGCAAAAAGATAGTTGTGGCAAGCACCAATGCAAAAAATAATTCCCATAGCATTTCAAATGAGGAAAACCAAATCGAGTTGTTCCATATTTGAGTTATTTCCAAACATATGAAGATCGATACATTGTTTCAAAGTGGATCTCAGGCCAACTTAATTTCTGTGGATTTGGTTAAGAAAATGAATCTGGAAACCATGCCTCATCATAAAATGTATCCATTGGGTTGGATAACCAAGGATGCTAATTTGCAGGTCACGTGGAAATGTGTTTTCAGGTTTTCAATCATTGCTCATTTCATTGATGAAGTTGAATTAGACATTGTGCCATTGGATATCTTATGGATTGTATTGGGAAGCCCGTATTTGTATGACAGGAGAGTTGTTTTCAAAAGATTGAGAACAAATACCATTTGTTCAAAGACGGAGTGGAGTTCATTGTGAGAGCTCATCGTAGAAAGCTTAGTCTCTCTTTGGAAAGTGCAGGGGAAATGAAGCGTCTGGTCAATTCCAACAAGAGTCTCATGCTCCTTATGATTAAGCAGAAGAATGACACAGAGCAGGAATCCTTTGTAGGCTGTCATATGAAGTTGAAAGCTGAATTGGTTGATGTGTTCAATCAATATGGATACATGTTTCAAGAACCAAAGGGATTGCCACCAAAAAGGGGAATTCAACATGAAATTTAGCTACAACAGGACTTTCCACTCCCCAAAATTGGTGTGTATCGAATGTCAATTTTGGAAAGCTTAGAAATTAAGAAACAAGTCCAGGAATTGTTAGATAAATGAGTAATTCATCCTTCTATTTCACCATGTGGTTCACCAACTGTATTCGTACCCAAGAAATATGGAACCTAATGCATGTGTGTAGATTATCGAGCTTTGAAGAAGATTACAATAAAGAATCGATACTCACTGCCCAAAATAGATGATTTTCTAGATTAGTTGAAAAATGCAAAGTATTTCACTAAATTAGACTTTAGAAGTGGATATCATCAAGTTATAATAGTCGAGGAGGACATATGGAAGACTGCTTTTAAAATCAAATTTTAAATAAGGATTGTTTGAGTGGCTGGTTATGCCCAGGGAAAATTTTAAGGATGGAAAATTATCTTGGAGTTTAAAAACATTGGCAAATCTCACTAGTCCCTAATATGCAAACTATAAAATGATTATTGATGTATTTTTAAAATTATTCAAAACTATAATGATTTTATATATACCCTATATATAATGTTGGAAATTTTTAAGGTAAAATAATTTCATATTGTAAAATTTGGGGAATCATTTTTATAAAAAATGGAAATTGGCAAATCTTTTTTTTGGAAAAATGATTGAAAATTAGCCAACCTGTGAATATTAGCCTTTATAATTTTCTATGGCTATGCCTTTCGATCTTTGTAATGCTTCATCTACATTCAAGAGAGTTATGATTGATATTTTAAGATCATTTCTTGATGAGTTTGTAATTGTCTATTTAGATGATATTTTGATATTCAACAAATCACGAGAAGAGCATGTTAAGCATGTTAGGAAATTGTTGGATATCTTGAGGAAAGAACAGTTGTTTCTGAAGATGTCTAAATGTGAATTCGGGAAAATTTCCTTAGTGTATTTGGGCCACATAGTTGGAGGAGGTGAGATGAAGATTGACCCCTCTAAAGTTTTGGTGATTGTGAATTGGCCAATAACTAAATCAGTTACAAAAGTAAGAAGTTTTTTAGGAGCAGCGCAGTACTAAAGGAAGTTCATTTCCAATTTCTCCGCCATAACAGCTCCACTATATACGTTGACCAGCATGAAGGTTGTCTTCCAGTGGGGAGGCAAACAACAAAAAGCATTTGATGTTTTGGAACAAAAGATCAGTTCAGCCCCAGTTTTAGCATTGCCAGATTTGAAACAACCATTTGAAATAAAAGCATATGCAAGTGACTACACCATGGGTGCAATTCTTTTACAGAATGGTAATCCCATTTCATTTCATTTTGAATTTTTTAATGGTGTTGTTATTAATTGTCCTACATATGATAAAGAGCTTTATTCATTGGTATAAAGTGTGAAGAAATGGAAGCATTATTTGATGGGAAAAGAAACCATTATTCATACCAATCACCAACCTTTGCAATATCTGCAATCTCAAACCAAATTGTAGCAGTCAAGACACTTTCGTTGGATGGAATTTTACAACAATTCCACTTGGTAATCAAGTACAAGAAAGGAATTTATAACAGAGTTGCTAATATGCTTTCTAGATCGGTTTTAAATGTAGCCATTTTAATCAAGAATAATTTTGTTTTGCCTGAAAGTTATTTTGAGAAATACGCACAGGATGCTAACTTTCAAGGGGTGTATTTAAACTTGAGTCAAGGCCACCAAGTTGAGGAAATAGACTGCCATGTACCTGATAATCTATTATATCATTTGGGAAAACTTTGTGTTCCGCAGGGAGAGAGAGTAAATGTCACAAGGGAAGCACACACTTCTCTTATTGTTGGACATTTTGATGGAAGTAAAATAATGGCAAATCTTCAAAGGTATTTTTAATGGCCTCGTATGCTTGAAATTGTGTCACATTTTATCAAAGGTTGTTCATTGCGTGCAGTGAGTATGCCTAGTAATAGGAAACTATTATTGTACACACCACTTACTGTGCCTTCACGACCATGGGAAAGTGTTTCTCTGGATTCTGTAGGAGGTCTTTCTTTATCAACGAAAGGTCATTATTATTTGTATGTAGTTGTGGACAGGTTCAACAATATGTGCATGTTAATGCCTTGTAAAAAGAAAATTATAGTTGAAAAAAGAACTCAATTTTTCTTTCAAAATGTATGGGTTCATTTTGGATTGCCTAATTCTATTGTAAGTGATCGTGATTCTCAAGTTGTTGGGAATTTTCATTCAATTTTATGGAACTTGGTGGACACTAAGTGTAAGAAAAGTATAGTCTTTCATCCACAAACAGATGGTCAAACTGAAATGGTTAATAGGACAGTCATTCATTTGCTAATAGGATATTGCAGCAAACATGCTAAGTTGTGGGATGAACAATTGCATTATATTCAACATGCTTACAAAAGAGAAAAACACTCTTCTACTCTAACTTCGCCTTTTGAGGCATGTCTTGGTTATTTTCCTAAATCGCCTTTGGATTTCATCTTTGAGAAAGATGTAGCTATAGAAGGACATAGTGACATAGACAGAGCAAAGAAATTCATTGATAAAATTCAGTTGATTCACCAAACAATACAAGAACAACTAGAAAAGAGTCAAGAAAAGTATAAGGCAAGGCATGATAAGCATCGTGTGGATCATCAGTTTCAAGTAGGTGATGAATTTTGGCTTTACATTAGCAAGGAAAGGCTTCAAAGTGAAGGGAAAAATCTAAAACCAATTTGTTATGGTCCATTTAAAATTCTGGAAAAGATTGGTAATAATGCTTTCAAGCTTGATTTACCTTCATCTATGCAAATCTATTCTATTGTTAATGTTGAAAATTTGAGATTATATGAACCTCGTTTGATTGGAGACCAAGGAGAGAATGTTCAAATTCCATCTATTAAATACTTTTCTCCAGAATTCCTTGATGTGCTTTAGCAAGACACTATACTTGAAAGAAGGACAAGGACAACAAAAAAGGGGAAGTATTGATTATCTTCGGGTGGGTCTCAAAGATACACATCCATAAAAGGCCAAATGGATTGAAATGGGGAAGGTGAGGGAACAATACCCTCATCCATTCAATAACTGAAACTGATCCTTTTGGGGTCCAAAAGGCTTCTAGTGGGGAGGAGTGATTAGGTGCTCAAAATTATGCTCAAAAATCAAAATGTTAGAATCTTGTCAAACTCAGCTTCAGATTAAAGAGATCATCATTCTGAATCCAACGGTGTGAACGACACTCAAATTCGAGTTTGTATGAAGAAGTTAGAGCAAGTCAAATTTCAAATTTATCTTGCCTACATGGCAAGATTGGGATGATGTGGCAAGGTCTTCAACCAATAAGGAGGTTCCAAGTGGTAGCCCGCCATTGGCCATCAAAAATCGCATTTCACAGTGGTAGGTGGAAAAGGTGTCTCAAATTGGCCCCCGGTAGGTTGGGTTGCGATGCGATCAAATCGAAATCACAATCGGTGAAATGGATTGGTAAGTAGGTATCGGCCTCGACACCGACACAGTTTGAGTTCCAGACACGATATTTTATTGTGTTGTAGCTTTATGTCCCAGCAGGTCCATGATATCGCATCACAAATTTTTCGTTGGGTTAAAGAGCCCATAGCCAATTATCGAATGCGACGAGTGATAAGACCCCAAATGTGATGGTTCTTTATGCCACAATTTAATATTATGCTAGGTCAATCCTATATCACATCGCAGTGTTTCATCGCTAAAACAAGACCTTACGCCCACTTGAACTCGCCGATTGCGATTTGTGATATGGCTGATAGGATATGTCCCTCGGTGCAGAGAAATTCTTGTCTGGTTAGCGGATTTTGGGGCTAATTTGTAGTTTTCTGCTGGATTTTGAGCATTTTGTGGAAAGAATAGTGGGAGAACTGGGAGAAGTCATAACTCCTTCAGTGCTTATGCAAATTTGATGCAAAAATAGTCAATCCTAGTAGTTTTGAGTATTCTGAACTCATTGAGATAGTTTTTAGAGGCATATTAGCATTATAAACACACTTTTGATGTAATTTGAGTATAATAGAGAAGCCCAAGCCATTGGAAGCTGGACCAAGGAGACATAGCCCAGGAGGGCTGAACTCCTTTATCATGTGTTTGTTGTGTGTTATATTTTGATGTTCTTTGATGTTATATTGCTGTTGTTAAACATATGTTCTTACGTTAAACTGTTTATAACACTTACATAAGAAACTATCATGGGAATCTGTTAATTATGTAAAAGTTTTGAATCCTTAAGCACTTGAAAAAGAAAATGATAAGAATCTTGGGTTTATTTCTAAATGGGGAATTAGCACAGCATTACTAAGTTGCTCCAATTCATATCAGAAAAATACTCCAGAAGAGGGTAGTAAAAATCCATTTAAGGGTAAATAAAAAGAAAAGGCTTCTAAAGGAAAGAAAAATGCATCCATTAAAAAGGAAGGAGAGAAAAGATTATGTAGACATTGTTCCAAAGAGGGTCACGATGTAGCTCATTGTTGGAAACTTCATCCTGAGATGAAACCAAATAAATTCAACAACAAAGGATAAGAAAAGATGGATGCAATTGTTCAAGAGGATTTGGGATCCGATTTGGGTGATGAAACTAAAGTTACAACCATAGGTATAAAAAGGAAAAGTATCCATTTCTAGCACTAGTATATCAAATTGTCACACTGGCACTCCAAATGAAGAAACAAGGATTGAATTATTTCATGTGAGGGTAATCTCAAAACATACAAAAATCAACACTATTTGATAGTGGGTCTCAAGCCAACTTGATATCTAATGAATTAGTCAAGAAACTTAATCTTGAAACCATTTTACATCCCAAGCCATATCCATTGGGTTGGATATGCAAGGACACAAACTTACAAGTTACAAGAAAATTTATTCTTCGGTTTACAATCACAACAAACTTCATTGACGAAGTTGAATTAGATGTTGTACCTCTTGATATTCCAGGAATTGTTTTAGGTAGTCCTTATCTCTATGATATAAACACTATCTTCCATAGACATGAAAACAAGTAGCACTTTTTCAAACATGGTGTGGAGTGTTGGCATTATGGTACATGTGTTGTACTTGATGGCAACCCACTTGTAGCAAAACAACTCACTTGTATATGGTAACTAGATGAATCTATGTAATTAGGATGAATCTACAGGAGAAATATCAGATCTGACAGAATGCATGGTTGTTCAAAGGAATCATTTCAGAAGTAATATGACAAATTACAGTGTAACAGGTGCATTCAGAAGTAACAGGACATTGTTACAGAAGAACAGGAAGATGGAATTTAGGTCTATTGACCAGAATAAAGAAAGTAAAGGAAAAGGTTGATGTAAATTAGTTTAAGAAGTATACGCAAATCCTCTTAGTGAAAACAACGTATACATGCTAGTCCATAGAACAAAAGGAGCGTATACATATACAAGTACTTTCATAGGAGGAAAAGCGCGCACATGTTGGAAAACCAAGGTTTTGGTCCGAGGTATTTAGTCCAAGGTATTTTGGTCCAAGGTATTGATCCAAGGTATTTGGTTTGAGGTATTGATCCTAGGTATTTGGTCCAAGGTATTGGTCCTAAGTGGTTTTGGTCCAAGGTATTGAGAAAAGCCTAAAACTATACAAGGAGGAGAAGATCATTAGGCCATAGTGTGTTAGGTAAACTTGACTCAGGATAGAGTCAAAGTTGACCAGGTTAAACAGTGATAGTTTTGGAGCACATGGTATTGTGCACCCATAGTATTATGCCCGTGGTATTATATGTAATGGAGCTTATAAAAGGTTGGAAGGACTTCATTGTAATGCATGACCTGGAGGTGAGTGGTGAAGGTTCACATTGTCGGATTGGCCAGGGTTTTGGCCAATGCTAATGAGATCTTATTAGGTTGGGTTTCTCCCCGGATTTGGGGTTTTCTCGGATAAACATTTGTGTTTATGTGTTTATGGTTGTTGCTGGTTATTTTTATATTTATTCCTCTCAGTAATTATTTATGTTATACAGTAAATTTCTTAACATCCGGTATCACAGCCAGATATTGGCTTCAAAGGGATTCTTTTATGCCAGGGGTTTATAGTGTCTGATGAGATCAATGCAACCTTTTTATAGATTTGGGTCTGAAAATAATGGTGGAACAATAGTATGCGGAACAACCATGAGGATAATGTGCGGAAGATAGTGCTGTAACTACCAGGGATCACAGTGCATTTACGATATTTACCGGTTTGGAACATGCTGACGAATTGTTCATGCAGCTTCAAAAATTATTTGTTTTCTGCTACGTGAGGCCACCGGTGCTGGAATCTATGAGGTTCTCAGGCTCGCAGTTGGAGCGGTTTGATAGAAGTTTTTGAGAAAATCAAATTGAGAGAGGATGGATCTAAATCGCAGCAGCAATAAAAAAAAAAGTTTAATGAAGTCAAAATTATTGCATGTAAATGGGCATACTACTGTAAGACTTGGTAAGGCATGTGTACCCCTCAGTGATCACCAATAAAGTCTAGGTTAGACCTAGGTGATAGGGGGGATGTCGGGTTAACAATACCCTGGGTAAAAATTCTGAGGGGGGTAAGAGCTAGAGTGAGCGAGATTATCTCACTTAGCAGGTTTCGCTAGAGTTAGTCAAGGAACCCCAAGTCAAGTTTCAGGGGGGGAATTGTTAGGTAAAATTGACTCGGGATAGAGTCAAAGTTGACCAGGTTAAACAATGATGGTTTTGGGGCACATGGTATTGTGCACCCATAGTATTCTGCCCATGGTATTATATCTAATGGAGCTTATAAAAGGCTGGAAGGACTTCATTGTAATGCAAGACCTGGAGGTGAGCGGTGAAGGCTCACTTGGTCGGATTGGCCAGGGTTTTGGCCAATGCTAATAAGATCTTATTAGGTTGGGGTTTTCCCCAGATTTGGGGTTTTCCTGGATAAACATTTGTGTTTATGTGTTTATGGTTGTTGCTTGTTATTTTTATATTTATATTTTGAAAACAACGTATACGTGCTAGTCCACAAAAGAAAGGAGTGTATACGTATACACGTACTTTCATAGGAGGAAAAGAGTGTACATGTTAGAAACCCAAGGTTTTGGTCTGAGGTATTTAGTCCAAGGTATTTTGGTCCAAGGTATTGATCCAAGGTATTTGGTCTGAGGTATTGATCCTAGGTATTTGGTCCAAGGTATTGGTCCTAAGTGGTTTTGGTCCAAGGTATTGAGAAAAGCCTAAAACTATACAGGAGGAGAAGATCATTAGGACATAGTGTACAAGTAATGAATATCTTATGAAGTGTTAGATCAAAAAACAAATATGCATGTTATGCGTTTCTGATGCTTTGCTTGATCTGAACTAAGTATGCACTTGAGTGTTTGATGATGGATGAGATCTAATGATGGATCAGGATCATAATGACTTATCATTATGTGATTTGATAATGGATGGGCTAGATCTGATTGCTAACACATTTTTTATCCCTTATATGTGATGATCTGGGTATTTCTGAAGTCGGGAATTGCAGCGAAGTTATAAGTAAGTATTTGAAGATCTATACGCTGGTTCGCTTTGGTGAAGGTGCGTATACACGTTGGTTCGGCTATTCCAAGTAGCGTATGTAAAAGAAAAGCTTGATGTTCAAGGATGACTGATCTATCAGATCAATACTGCTATTTTGCTGCTGTATTACTGCTGTTTGCCATTGATGTATTCTTAGATCTGAAAGTAGAACTGAATGTATAAGGAGATTGAGTCTAAAAGTTATAAGTAAGTATTTGCAGATCTATACACTGGTTCACTTTGGTGAAGGTGCGTATACACGATGGTTCGACTCTTCCAAGTAGTGTATGCAAAAGAAAAGCTTGATGTTCAAGGATGATTGATCTATCAAATCAGTGTTGCTGGTTTATTGCTGTCTGTCAATGAAGTCTTCTTAGATCTGAATGTAAAAATGAATGAATAAGGAGTTTGATATTTGATAGATTGATTGTATAAGTGATAAGAAGTGATCTATATTACTGCCTGTGTAAATCTCTATAATATGACAGTAGATATTTAGAATGCCACTGATTGGTACAGTTTATGGTTCAGAGGTTTTATGATTCAGTATTTTCAGAGGCATACATAGGTTGGGCAAAAAGGAAGTAGCGTATACATGCAGGTTTTCTTCATTAAAGGAGCGTATACATTCTGACACGTGCCTTTTGAGGTTACAGTTAATTCTGGTTGTTGATGCAGTGTTCTGGGTTCAAATTTGTGTACCGGTTACAGTGATCTGTCTGTTCCAGTTGATTGGTTAAATTTGATTAAGTTTGAATGAATGGTTGATTCAGTTGTGACAAAGGTTCAATGATTGTTTTTATTCAGTTGTGTCGAAGGTTCAAAGGTTTCAGTGATTGATTTTTCCAATTATATCATAGATTGATGATTGGGTTTCAACTATATCAGAAATTGGTTGGGTTGGTTGATGCAGATGTATTTGATGGTTGTATTACTGTGGCAATTGATTTTGAGCTTCAATGTTACTGATGGGTCCAGTATGAAAATTTGATGAAACGTGGCCTTCAGATTGTGGTGTTGTGTTCCAAGAGTATCCAGTCTGAAAATTTATGAAATGTGGTCCCTGGAGGAAGAGAGAAGGTTGTAGCCTTTTGTAGGCCGGCGCCTACATACTGGTAAACATATTGGCAAGTAGAAGAGCTAGAGGGTTGGAGATCCCTTCCAGTAGTAGTTGGAAAACAAGTGAAGATTGGAGCCTTTTGTAGGTTGGTGCCTACATACAAGTAAACAAATCGGTTAATACAAGAGCTAGGGGGTTGTAGCTCCCTTCCAGTAGTAGTTGGAGAATGAGAGAAGGTTGTAGCCTTCTGCAGGTGGGTGCCTACGTACTGGTATGATTCTGCACTAGTACAAGATTGTAAACATATTTTCTTATTATTAAAAGAATACAGATATGACAGCAGTAGGTGGTTTTCACCCACATTAGGTTTCCATCTTAAATGTTGGTGTTCGTGTGTGTTGCCTATGTGTGATGGTTTATTCTATTATAACTGGACATGGTTACTGTTTAATGTTTAATAAAGTTTTGATGCACTGATTAAAGATCAACATATGATGAATTAACTAAATCATAATTTCACTAGATATGCGTTGGTTGCCTTAAGAGAAATTGCATGCACACACGTGTTCCCTTCACTGAAGTAGCGTATATAAATCTGATTATGGAAACAAAAAATTATTGATCTGACATACTATTCACCCCCCCCCCCCCCCTCTAGTATTTTTCCAACCATTGGTTATCAGAGCAGGTCCTTTGGCAGAAGCTTGATCACTTGAAGGAGATCTGTAGAAACAATGGGAAAGAAGCTAAAGAAGAAAGCACCTCAAAAGAAGAAGGCATCTCAAAGAAATTGTGACAGTGGGAGAGATGACTGGGGTTTATGTGGAAGCAACCCTTCACATTCAGAATCACCTCAGAATGAAGATGAACAAGTAAAAGAACTATCAGGTATGAATTTGTTGTCCTCTGGTGATACATTTGTCTGTTCATTTGAAGATAACGAAAGTGATAGCGAAACAACTAAATTTTCTCTTATGGGTGAAAGAGAAAGAAATCAAATAGCGGCATAATTTAAAAGGCTCATAGATATAATTAGAGATCAAAAAGATCTAATTGATAAAAGGGAATGTTCCTACAAAGAAGAAGTTACCAAATTAAAATATCATTTGGAGGAAGGAATCAAGGTAAGGAAGCAGTACAAGGAAAAGGAAGAACAATGTCAAAAGCTGCAGGATGAAGTGACATCATTAAGAAATGAAGTAAGTGAAAAGAGTACAACAATCAAGAGACTGAAAGATAGATCAACTTACTATGAAAGTCTTGAAGCTAAGATCCTCTCTATAAAAGAAGATCTTGAAAAATCAAATAAGCGGAATGAAGAACTACTCCAAGCATTTGAAGAACAAGAAAACGAAGTTCTCGAATTAAGGCAACAAGTGGAAGAAGGAAGAAAAGCTGAAGAAATCATGAAGAAGCAGTACCTTAGAAAGGAAGAGCAATATCAGGTTGAGGTAAATATCCTAAAAGGTAAATTAGAAGAAAAGCACAAACTTTTACAATTTCAAGATAGTACTAAGATTTTGGATGATATTCTTAGTAGTTAAAGGTCTCCTACCATCAAATATGATCTTGGTTTTCATGAAGCTGTTAAAGGAGAATCTAGCTCAAAAACTGAAGTAAAGAAATCTAGTGCAAAATCTGAAATGCTCAACAAGGAGATAAGAGGTCAACCCCATCAACAACCAAGGAAAGAAAGTCTTCAAAGAAAATCATTTACTCCTAACTATGGAAGTGATAATCGCTTCTTTCCTCTGATGAATAATGTTGAATGTTTTATATGTCATAATTTTGGACATATTGCAGCAAGCTGCAGACATAGAATGGTTGAAGCTAATAACCATCACACAGAAACATCATAAGCTTCCAGGTACTTCAAGGGATATTGTTTTTCTTGCAATATGTTTGGTCACAAAGCCATTGATTGCTATAGAAGGAATATGAAACATGTAAGATGTTATGCATGTAACAAGTTTGGACATATAGCAAAGGAATGCAGGAGAAAATTCCAGGCACCATACCAAAAGGAGAAAACATCATCACACTCGAAGATATGGAAGAAGAAGGAAGTACAGTCAGAAAGATGTGGCATAGCACAGTGTACAAACATAACCGACTCAGGGGGAGCTGAAAGTGTGAAACTTTAGTGTTCTAAATCCCATACACAATTTTCATGAAGACAAGTTGTGTATATACACGAGTTCTAAGTTGCACAGTCACGTATATGTTGGTTTGAGGAAAAAGAAGCAGGACAGACTCAGGAAAAGGGGTCTAATATGGTTCAGTCAATTATCTACTCTATTTGATGATGGTTACAATCTACTGATGATATGTGGAAATGTGTTGGTCCTCATAAGCTGTTAAAAAGTTGATGTATATCTGATTTATGATGATGCCTTGATGATTCTTACTGATATTTGCAATGATCAGATTTGACAATGAACAGTTGGCATAGGTTGAGGGGAAGCATATGTTTATAATAATGCATTGTTGGCATTATGTTTAGAAGTCTTTGGTACCTAATGATTCTTATCAATGGTGATGATTCTTATGTCACTAAAGTGTTTAAATGATACATCATGCTATGTTACGGCGATGAGTTGCCCATGATAAAATCTCAGATGATACTTGTATTGCTTGGGGTTACATAGTTGTTATTCAGATCAGATTTATGGATGATTGTGGATGACTTTTTGATGATGCATACAGTACATATATGTTGCTTACATGGTGATATTCATAAGGACAAGGAGAAGTACAAAGCTTGAGTACACAAGTTCATTATTTGATGATGATCCACTCATTTCTTTTATGTTGGTGTCATCATGCCTTCAAAGATGCATAAAATTCATATGGTGCAGTTATGATGCAGGATTCCTATAGTTCTTGGCTCTCACATCGTTGATGATTGTTGTTGTTGATGGTATCAAGAAATCTTAACAAATTACCATGCACTCATGGTTTTCTAGATACATAATTGATGGATACATATTATGTTGGATACATGGATGATTACTTAAGTTGCATATTGATAAATATTGTTGGTTGGCCAAGAGAATGGTGTTATTGTAGTTCTCATGAAGACATAGCTATTTGAAAACATGGATATTCAGAGACATGGCTTACTTAGTCACACAATGATGATGAATTCTTACCTTATGATGATAGGTTGATACTCACATATGTTGATTATCGTGGTTGATGCTTATCAGATGTGAGATGTTCCCTAGTGATGATACATGGTTGATATATTGAGGGTTCTTGTGGAAAGATCATGTTGTTCTAGATGATGATGTTATGATCATAGATGATGACTATGATATTTTCACATACATATGATATGATGTGAATTATTTTGTGTTACTACTTGGAGATATGACATTTGCTTAGTTGATTCATGGAAGGTTATGATAAGGCTATTTCTACTAAGGAAGTGAAGCAAGTTGATCTTGATGAGATCAAGAGGATGAGTTGATATCTATATGCAACATACTTTGTCATAGGTTGATGATATTTACTTTGTCATATCTTCGGAATTGGTGATGGATGTATACAGGTTGCGGGTCCGGATGTTGCTAACAGATGCTCATGGTGCAGATCATATATGGTGTATGATAGTTGTCGATGACTATCATGGTCTTAGTTAGATCTTTGGTATTTGTTATAAATGTCATGTATATCACTCGATGAAAAAGTAATATAAATTCCCATGATGTAATAATATGTCTCTATTTGTCATAGTCATTTAATGAGTCCTTTTGGTCATATGATGTAATTTATACCCCCACTATGCATGGGAAGGATGATGTAATAATTCTTATATTTCAGTCATGTATAAACATTTCATATATCCCCACTTGGTTGGGTAGATGAGTCAAATTTGGTATATCTGCACTTGGTTGGGAGATTGATGTATGTATGAGTCATTGGTGATAGGAAGGCCATACTCACATAGTTGAGTTATAGATTCATGTTATTCTTTTAGAAAATATATATGTAGACTCTGCATGTGCTCAAGCAGAGCATGGATGATATAGTGCATCTCAGCATGTACAAAGGGGGAGTTTAATCATAGAATTCAGCATGTGCCTAGGGGGAGCATGATCAATGTTCATATTCAGCTCTTCATATATGAAAGTCTTCATTTTGGTCATCCTTTTACCATTGATATCAAAGGGGGAGAGTATCTTGGTCCACGCTTTGCCCTTGATGTCAAAGGGGGAGAGTATTTTAGTGTTGCTTGTTATCTCTAATAGTTTCTGAAGCTTGTAGTAATCAACACCAACATGGTTACCATCAAGTCCAAAGGGGGAGATTGTTGGAATTATGATACATGTGTTGTACTTGATGGCAACCCACTTGTAGCAGAACAACTCACTTGTATATGGTAACTAGATGAATTTATAGGAGAAATATCAGATCTGACAGAATGCATGGTAGTTCAAAGGAATCATTTCAGAAGTAATATGGCAAATTACAGTGTAACAGGTGTAGTCAGAAATAACAGGACATTGATACAGAAGAACAGGAAGATGGAACTTAGATCTACTGATCAGAATAAAGAAAGTAAAGGAAAAGGTTGATGTAATTCAGTTTAAGAAGTACATGCATGTCCTCATTGTCAAAACAACGTATTCACACTAGTCCATAGAACAAAAGGAGCGCATACGTATACACGCACTTTCACAGGAGGAAAAGTGCGTACATGTTGGAAAACCAAGGTTGTGGTTCGAGGTATTTAGTCCAAGGTATTGATCCAAGGTATTTGGTCCGAGGTATTGACCCTAGGTATTTGGTCCAAGGTATTGGTCCTAAGTGGTTTTTGTCCAAGGTATTGAGAAAGGCCTAAAACTATATAAGGAGGAGAAGGTAATTAGGCCATGGTGTACAAGTAATGAATATCTTCTGAAGTGTTAGATCAAAAAACAAATATGAATGTTATGTGTTTCTGATGCTTTGCTTGATCTGAACTAAGTATGCACCTGAGTGTTTAATGATGGATGCAATCTAATGATGGATCAGGATCATAATGACTTATCATTATGTGATCTGATAATGGATGGGCTAGATCTGATTGCTAACACATGTTTTATTCTTTATATGTGATGATCTGGGTATCTCTAAAGTCAAGAATTGCATCGAAGTTATAAGTAACTATTTGAAGATCTATACGCTGGTTCGCTTTGGTGTAGGTGCATATACACGCTGGTTCTGATCTTCCAAGTAGTGTATGCAAAAGAAAAGCTTGATGTTTAGGGATGACTGATCTATCAGATCAATACTGTTGTTTTGATACTATATTACTGTTGTTTGTCAATGATGTATTCTTAGATCTGAAAGTATAACTAAATGTATAAGGAAATTGAGTCTGGAAGTTATAAGTAAGTATTTGCAGATCTATAAGCTGGTTTGCTTTGGTGAAGGTGATATACACGCTGGTTTGGCTCTTCCAAGTAGCTTATTCAAAAGAAAAGATTGATGTTCAAGGATGACTGATCTATCAGATCAGTGCTGCTAGTTTACTGTTGTCTGTCAATGAAGTCTTCTTAGATCTGAATGTAAAACTGAATGAATAAGGAGTTTGATATTTGATAGATTGATTGTATAAGTGAGAAGAAGTGATCTTTATTGCTGCCTGTGTAAAGCTCTGTAATATGATATTAGATCTTCAGAATGTCACTGATTGGTAAAATTTGTGGTTCAGAGCTTTTATGATTCAAGATCTTCAGAGGTATATGTAGGTTTGGAAAAAGAAAGTAGTGTGTACACATAGGTTTGCTTCAATAAAATAGCATATACATTCTAACACGTGCGTTTTGAGGTTACAGTTAGTTTTGGTTGTTGATGCAGTGTTCTGGGTTCAGATCTGTGTACTAGTTATAGTGATCTGTCTGTTCCAGTTGATTGGTTGAATTTTATTAAGTTTGAATGAATGGTTTATTTAGTTGTGACAAAGGTTCAATGTTTATTTTTATTGAGTTGTGTTACAGGTTCAGAGGTTTTAGTGATTGATTTTTCTAGTTATATCAGAGATTAATGATTGGGTTTCAGCTATATCAGAAATTGATTGGGTTTGTTGATATAGATGTATTTGATGGTTGGTGATTGATTTTGAGCTTCAATGTTACTAATGGGTCCAGTATGAAAATTTGATGAAATGTGGCCTTCAGATTGTGGTGCTATGTTCTAGGAGTATCCAGTATGAAAATTTATGAAATGTGGTCCCTGGAGGAAGAGAGAAGGTTGTAGCCTTCTGTAGACCGGTGCCTACATACTGGTAAACATATTGGCCAGTACAAGAGCCAGGGGGTTGGAGCTCCCTTCCAGTTGCAGCTAGAAAATGAGTGAAGGTTGGAGCCTTCTGTAGGTCAGTGCCTACGTACTAGTAAATGGATCAGCTAGCACAAGAGCTAGGGAGTTGTAGCTCCCTTCTAGTAGTAGCTGGAGAATGAGAGAAAGTTATAGCCTTCTACAGGTGGGTGCCTACATACTAGTATGATTCTACACCAGTACAAGATCGTAAACAGATTTTCTTATTATTAAAAGAATACAGAGACGACAGCAGTAGGTGGTTTTCACCCACATTGGGTTTCCACCTTAAATCTTGGTGTTCATGTGTGTTGCTTATGTGTGATGGTTTATTCTGTTATTACTTCACATGATTACTATTCAATGTTTAATAAAGTACTAATGCATTGATTAAAGATCAACATATGATGAATTAACTGAATCATAAGTTCACTGGATATATGCTAGTTGCCTTAAGAACAGTTGCATGCACATGCGCATTCCCTTCACTGAAGTAGCATATATAAATCTGATTATGGAAATGAAAAATTATTGATCTAACAAATATTGATTAACCCCCCCTCTTAGTATTATTTCCAACAATATTATGAGATCTCATCGCAAGAAACTAAATCTTTCATTAGTTAATGTAGTTCAAATGAAAAGACTAGTGAATTCAAGCAAGAATTTAGTGCTTCTTATGATCAAACCCAATGTTGATGTTGATTATGAAGCATTTGATCGTTGCAATTCAAAATTGAAAACTGATTTGGTTGATGCAGTTAACCATGATGATGAGGTATTTCAGAAAGCAAAGGGATTTCCTCCCAAGGGGAGAATCCAACATGAAATACCATTGCAAGAAAAGTGTCTTCTTCCTAACATTGACATGCATCAGATGTTAAGAAGGGAAAGTATAGAAATAACAAAGCAAATCCAAGAATTGTTGAACAAATGGAACATCCAACCATCTCCTTCACCATGTGGTCCACCTATTTTTTTGTGCCCAAGAAGAACGGAAAGCATTTCATTAAATGGGACTCAAGGAGTGACTATCATCAAAGTGGAGTTGTTGAAGAAGACAAATGGAGGATGAAATTCAAAACCAAGCAAGATTTGCTTGAATGACTTGTTATGATTTTCGGTCTTGTCCATCCTCCTACTACTTTCATGCATATTTTTGGACACCTAATCCTCTAAGGGTTATGGTGTGGAAGATAAACCATTAAAGGGAGTCCAAGAGACCTTGGAATATGGAATTCAATGGTCACTCCCATGTATTATAAATATATATCATTTGTTAATAGAAAATGTATTCATGCTTTACCTTATTTGGTTGTCCACATTCCATGTGCATCTGACATGGTATCAAAGCTGCACACGTATTCCTTCCCTGCTTAGATTTGAGACATTAGTTTTTGTGGTCTTTCTTTACTTATCAATTGTGCTGCATTTCTGGTCATCTTGCTACCCTGCCTATTTTATTGTTGCATGAATCTGACATTATATCCATCAATTTTATGCTATTAGTGCTAAAATTTTGAATGTCATCTCAACTAAACTCAAGCTAAATTCTCTGCACACACTTCCCCAAATAAAATAAAAAAATGTGTGTTCCTCTTGCAGGAACGTTACTCTTGAATTTTTTATTGCAGAAACATTGAAGTCTAACCATTGCGTTATTTGCAGTAGTTGTAGCGTGAAGTCTGCAGGTCTAAGTTTCCTATGATCTCGATTTCTCAGAGGTATCTGACAATCCTTTGCATAACGTATCTGTGCCTACTCCTCTCCAACAAGGTCTGACCATATTAACACAGTAAGTTTATCCTTATGTTATGTCCTTTTAAAAAATGTGTTGAAGCTCCTTCTGTCATGTGCGCTGGTTCATATGCTGAATATATATGCATTGTATTCATATCTAAGTATTGTGTTCATTTTTTGAAAGCCACACTACCCAGTTTCTTTGTTAATACCATCGTTGTCATAAATAACACCGTCCTGACATGCAATACCACCACTCCTACCACTGGTTCATAATCCCGCATACCATTCAAAGGAGCCACAGTTAATGGACAACGTGGAGGTGAGAGGTATGTGCCATACCACTGGTCTACCCTCCATAATATATAACACTTGTACAGTCATCCATTGACTCCACAGCATTAACAACTCTTGTTATGGTTCAGTAGGCTTCTTCACCTACTCCTTTGGCTAAGAATAGTTCCCTAATTCTAGCATCAAGTCAAATGCACATGCATGATCAATTAGAAAATATTCTGGCCACTTTAATTGATTCTTCGTAGTAGGCCAAGCAAATATTTCCAAGGAATACTGGAAATTTGACACTTGTATACCATCTTAGTAACCGTAAGAGTCTTCAATAGGGATTTTGGTCTTCCTAGAAGAATTCCAAGATAAAGATCGTTACTAGCCATGTTTGGGTTCATTAGAGAAATTGCAACTACTAGCAGTCGTAATTACGTTTGGCCATAAACTAGCACATGGATTTGTGCCTCCATTTATGGGTAGCTAGTAAGCATCCTAGTTGCTCCATACTAATCCATTGTCTCCTCCTGCAACAGAAGCTCCATACGTTCATACTACCATCTCCACTGGTCTGGTTTTTAAGAGAAATATTGATTATTTTATTCCTAAGAATCAGGTCGTTTACAAGATCTACATTCATTGAATTCATCAGTGGATGCCACACCAACATCGAACCTCGATCCTGATCAGGTTTTGTTAATAGATGCATGTTAATACAGTTTGGTTCCCACTGGTCATGCGTTGCGTCGTGGCCTTCATTCCATCATTGCAAAAAAAGAAATTATGTTTGGCTGAATATGGTATGTTTCTTTCAGTGTAATGGCATATGGTGTAATGTTTCTTTCATTCATGTAGCATGTTGACTTCACACTCCATGTTGTGGGTGCCCATGTCATCCGTATGAGGGGCTTATTGCTAGATAAATTACTATTTTCAGTTGAACTTTCCAATTGAGGAGCAGAGATGCCTGGGTGAAACCTACTAGGTTTATCATAAAAAATTATTTGTATAGACTTCAAGAGCTTAGATTTATTAGAACAGGTATCACTTCATAGATTCCAGGTTTAGGCTCAGATAGAGAATCATAAGGTTGGTTCTTCCCTATTATCTACCCAGGTTGTCAATTTGTTGAAGTTGGATGATGATTCTTATTGACCTCAAGCAAGAATTTTCTCGTCTCCATTGGAGCCCCTGGTGAGGTATGATGACCACCATTTCCCTAGGAAAATATACCTTTCATAATGATTATACGATAGAAGCAAAGAGTGAACACAAGATCCCACAAATTTGCATTGGATGCTTTAGCCTTCACAACTTGTTGTATTGTTGGAGAACCATGAACATGTTCTATTTACCCTCATTCTAGTCAGCTTATTTAAACATGATAGTCATGTTGTATACAACATGAGTTGATGTTGTGAGAAGTGGAAAGATTTTTATTGCTCTTGAGGGTATGTTCGTCGCTTCATCTATTTGAAATTTCCTGGCAAGAAAGTGACAGGGTTTGCACAAAAACAAGACGGGTGATTATCTTTCAAGAGAAAACACCATGGAAGCCTTTTCGAAATTCTAAGTTTCTTTATATTTTCTAAATTACGGGCAACAACCTTTGAACATTTCACTTTGAACAAGGGAGGAACATTGATATATTCAAGGTTGTTTCTAAACATGAATTCTATATAGTATCCAAGCAAGATAATGGTAGATATTTCAAAGAAATATCTCGAATTTTTTACTCATTTATTTCATTGATTATCTTATTTCTAGCACATTTTCTGCACAAGTTCACACTTTCATTTGTTGAGTTTGAGTAGTTGAGAAAATGGCAGACATTGAAAAATTATTAGAGTTTTTGAAGACATTGATACATTCTACTATTCATAATACAGTAAAAATCAACAAAACCACTCTTGTTGATATTCAAATATGCCTACAAGATGCACATGAAAAGAATGAATTTTTGCAGCTAGAATCTCAGTTCCAGCGAGATGAATTAAAACAGTTCAATTGTCATCCTGAACCTGTTTTTGTTCAGAAAATTGAGACAAACTCCCATCAACAACAAGTCAATAATGTTGAAGTTGATTAAGATCTAGTGCCCAATGAAGGAACAAATTTGCAGAAAGAAGCAGAAATGCAGCATACACTTCCCAAGTCCATCATCAGACCTTGGGAAGAGCTTGTCCACCACAAGCACATAATTGGTCTTGGATATGGCAAGGACGTGTCCTTTCACGTTCCAGATTACTCAAAGGCTATCCAATTTCAGAGTGATGGATTCCTTCATGACAATTCACCTTCAGTTGTTCCAAATTCTGCTCCTCTTCAACAACAACAACAAATTATGAAATACTAACATTGTGACCGAGTTGGTCATATGAAAGATCATTGTTTCGATATTCATCCATGTAAGAACTATCATAAAACCAATCATTCTTCAAACAAATGTTTCAGAACCAAACCTCCAATAAGAACAGAGATTCATCTTGAACGGATTACTTCTTGGCAATGGGATTCAACAACCAAGAAGATATTTTGCTCATACAATAGGATTTGTTCTCGAATATTGAACAATCTTGCAGTTGAGTTTTATCCATCATCTCACCTTGTATTTGACAGGGGGAAATGATGGTCATATACAAGCTTTAAAGCCACATCAAGAGAGCCTGAGCCACAACCTGCCATACCCAATTCAGAGTTGTATCCAGAGACAAAGATGCCCCTGAGCATGCCTTCAGTTGGTGATACCTCGAGTAGAATACTTCAGCTTCTTGCTAGTTTTGGAAGAGTTCCAGGAATTTCACTAAGCATTCCAAAGTTGTTGGTCATCCTTAAACCATCACAGGTTGAGACCTCCCTTTTCAAGTTGAGGTTCTCCCTTTTTATGCGGGGTGAGACCTCTCTTTTAAGGTTGAAGATTTCCCTCTTCAAAACATCAAGAGCACTTCTTCTAGCAGAAGATCTCAACTTCTTACCAGACCTGGAAGAGTTTCGGGAATTGCACTAAGTGTTCCAGTGTTCGTGGTCATCCTCAAGCCACCTCCCTTTATACCAACATTTGAGAGAGCACATTCAAACTAGTGATTCCATGCATTTTTGCATGTTTTGTATTACAACTCTCTTCTTGGACTCATACATAACCCTTCGGATTAAGGGGGGGAATGTTGGACACCTAATCCTCTAAGGGTTACGGTGTGGAAGATAAACCGTTAAAGGGAGTCCAAGAGACCTTGGAATCTGGAATCTAATGGTCACTCCCATGTATTATAAATGTATATCATGTGTTAATAGAAAATGTATTCACACTTTACCTTATTTGGCTATCCACATTCCATGTGCATCTGGCATGATAGTCTACTTGGATGACATTTTCAATTTTAGAAAATTTCATTATGAACATGTCATGTGTAAGAAAAAAATACATGATGTCGTATGTCAAGAACATTTTTTATTGAATATGTCAAAGTATGAGTTGGGTAAAACTTCTTTGATGTACTTGGGCCATAATATTGGAGAATGTGAGTTGAAGTTAGACCTCTCCAATATTGATGCCATTATGGATTGGTCAATGCTCAAGATAGTCATTTAGATAAGAGGTTTTTTGGGAGCAGCCCAATGTTGGAGGAAACAATTTGTTAAATTTTCTTCTATTGTAGCTCATTTGCATTCTTTGGTAGTTGCGCAAAAGCTCTTCCAGTGGGGAGGAAAACAACAAGAGGCATTTGATGCTTTAAGACAAAATATCAGTTCAGCCTTTATACTTTCTCTTCTATACTTCAAAAATTCATTTGATTTTCAAGTTGATGTATGCGACTATGCCATGGGCACAATCTTTATGCAACATGGTAATCCCATTTCATTTCATTAAAAAAATTTCAATGGTGCAGTGATTAAATTGTAGCGACAAAGACACTTTCATTGGATGGGTTTTATTCTACTATTGCAATTGGTCAAAAGGAATAAGAAAGGTATAAGAGACAAGTTTGTTGATATCCTTTCTAGGCCTATTTTTTGTGTAACTACTTCCCTCAAGCATCGTTTTCTTTTACATGAAAGTTATGATCAACAAAATACATACTTTCAAGATATACATTCAAGCTTGAGTCAAGGGAATAAAGTAGACGAATTTGTTTACCATTTGCATCATAATGTGTTGTATCATCTTGGTAAGAAGGATGTTGCTATGGATGGTAACATGGACAAAGCCAAGAAGTTCATTGAACGACTCCAAATGGTACATCAAACAATGAAAGATCAGCTTGAAAAGAGCAAAGGCAAGTACAAAGCAAGGCAAGACAAGCATCATGTAGATCATAAGTTCCAAGTTGGTGATGAAGTTTGGCTTCACATTAATAAAGAGAGGCTTCAAGGAGAAGGTAAAAAGATGAAACCAATTAGATATGGTCCATTCAGAATTCTGGAAAAGATTGGTAACAATGCCTTCAAGTTTGATTTGCCTTCATGTATGAAAATTTATGCGGTTGTTAATGTTGAGAACTTAACGTTGTATGAGCCTCCTTTGATAGAATATCAAGTAGAAAATTTCCAAATTCCTTCCATTGAATATTTTTCTCCTAGGTAACTTGAGGAAGTACAACAAGACACCATTCTTGACAAATGAACAAGGTCTTCAAAACGAGGGAATGAGGACTACCTTCGAGTGGGGCTCAAAGGAACAAATCCTTCAAAAGCCAAATGGATCGAGATTAGAAAAGTGAGGGAACTGTACCCTCACCTACTGTACAAATGAAAGTGGCCTTTTGGGATCCAAAAGGCTTCCAGTGGGGATGAATGATCGGGTGCTACAAAAATTGCTCAAAAATCAATGTTTTTAGATCAGTGTCGAACCTCAACAACCGTGTAGGTCTCGTCATCCTAAATTCGATGCAACTCATTTTGCATGAAACAGACATCATATGCTCCTAGAATCATGTTTTGTTCACTTTCTCAAACACGCTAATTTTTGTAAAAATTTGATAGCCCAGTCAGCAGTCCGTACTGTTGATGTGGTGCTAACTGTGTAGGTCTATGTTGTGGTTTGAATGGTTAATGGGCTCAGTGAATCATGTTGTGCAATTTGGCGTATTTTTATTGGTTGGTTGGTGGCTAACCACAAGCTGACACGTAGCCCAGCCAGAGGCCACCATGTGGCAGCCCAGGGGCCACCAAAAGTTTGGTCGAATTCCAGGCAGCAACAGTGGGGGTCAAATCTACGACCACCAAGGCACAAGTTTAGAGCTATACCAATATGTCATGCCATGAGTCTTAACCTATATAGGTTTCGACTTATATTTGAACACAATGACCGCACCAATCAGAGGGAGGGGCTAGCCTTTGGGCACACTCTACCACATGTGACCACCAGCGAATGGAATGGGGACCCGACTGGCGGGGGCAAGCTGTTGGCCTTTATCTTGGGCACGTGGCCCCCTTATGGCCACAATTTGCGGATTTAAGGCATTAGTGAACATTTAAAGTGTCTGACAATTTCGCCTCAATATTGGTGAAATTGTCACCTTGTTAGTGTGATTTGGGGCGAAATTGTAGGATGATGCCGAGTTTTGGGGAATTTGCGGTGGGATTAGCAGAAAACTTGAAAAGGCCATAACATCTTTAGTTTTTTAACAAATCAGGAGTAGAAAGAGGCTACACAGGCATTTTTGGGCATTTTGGAGCCATTGGAACATGTTTCAGATCTTTCTAAGCATTGTAAATTGATGTGTTCACACTTTTGAGAATAATAGAGAGAGCCAAGCCATTGGAAGCTGGACCAAGGATATGTAGCCCAGGAAGGGGGAAATCCTTGATCATGTGTTGCTATGATACTATTTATGATGATGTTTATGTCTATTATATGATGTTGTTTAGTCATTTGTTTATGTTAATTTTCACATAAAATTTACATAAAAGCACTCAAAAACTCATGTTTAAATTTGCAATTAACCTCATGAATCGTCAAGCAAATTTAACATAATCTAAAAAGGAATTTAGTACATCAAACTAATTATCCCAATCAGATCATGGGATCGTAAGGCTAGGGAACCTATGAAGGTTCCTTGGGATAGGAAGTCTAATGTTAGACCTTCCTAGATGCAGAGTGGCAAATTCATTCAAGCAGCCCCACTAGGACCATTCCAACAGAGCCATTTTATCATAACTAGATATGTATTTTCTTGTGAATTAATTCACATGAATAGTTGAAAATAAAATCTATTATTTAATAAATCTATTATTTTCTTATATGCCATTATCAAAAGAAATTGTTGTATTATGAATATGTTATTTTGTTTACTTTAAAATTTTGTGATATATTTAATTTTGTTAGAATACACATAGTTGGGTCTTCACATGTGGTATCAGATCCAGATTCAAAATATAGATGCCAAACACTTTATAAGAAAGCTTAACACTTGGACCTGCTTGCAAAAGATCGCTAAAAACAAAAAGGCCAAAGATTAGTGTACAACTGAATAATAGAGAAACCAACGATACCAAAAAATTATGAAACTCTATTCCTTGTATTTAACTATGGAATACTAATGCAATTGCACCCTTTATTACGGAAATTGGGAAATATAAATGAAATGAAAAATACAATCCTAAAGGTTTTCAGATAAAAAAAAAGTCCCCTGAGGGTCCACACTATGCATATTAAATACATAAAAAAAAATCGAACCAAACCCATTTGAGACTCAAAAGTAACTCACAATATATAATTTATCAATGTTAAAAATCAAACTTTCACACCATAATGCTCAGGTGGTATGATTTTTTTATTTTAGATTTCTTAATTTTACGAAACATATAGCTTCTTTTTAAATTACCATGGGTAGAGAAACACCCAAGAAATAACATTTCTATGGTGTTCACAATATGATCTCGTAATGAGGATCGTACCATGTGATAAAATAAACGTTAATATCACAACGACAACCAATGCACTTCTTTTCCAAGGAAACTTGACTTAATTGTTGACTTAGTTCTCTTAGGGGCATACACTACTCTACCTAATGAGGCACTCAAACCTGAGTTATAAGTGGGGTAGTTTCAATAGGTCTTCGGTACACACAGAAACATAAAACAGAGTAAAATAAAGGCTCCAAATGTCAAATTGGCACATTATGGGGCATGAACTTGTGATCTAAAAGAAAAGTGGAGAATTCATCTCAAGTAGGCCTCGAGTTCAAACCTCATTAGTGCCATAAACACTCTTGAGATCATCAATAACCAATTTGACTATGGTTTGGATCTCATGTTTGGAAGGGGCAGTGATATTCTAGGATAGCCCTATTGAATTAGGATGCTTGTATGCTTATTTCAATTGCTGTATTAACTATTGTTATAGTGGAACCTAGTGGTACAAAGAAATGAATGCTAATATTCACAAAAGAGTAGATTATGAATTATATAAGAAGTTTTGTCACCATCAAAATGAAATGAGAGAGACATTTTAGGGTTATACATACAACAAATATCCCAAAATATACTTTATTATCCATTGAAAGTAAAAAAAATAAAATTATATTACTATAAAATTTTAGTTGCGCTGCACGCAACAACCCCTGGAGATAGAGAAGCTCGAGTAATTATATGTGACTTAATGTGGAAATTACCTAGTTGAATTGGGAATTTAAGTGCTTAAATATAGAAATTTACCCTTTTATATAAATATATGGGTAAGGAATGTCCATTTCATCCTGCATTCAAGTACAAGTTTGAAATACTATGTGAAGTAGAGCAGGAAATGGAGAGAGAAAATACACATTCACAAGAACTTGATATGAAGTCCAAGGAAACTACCGAATTTGATAGTAGGCATTGATCTATTTCCAATAGTTGAAACTATTCAACAACTGACATGTCTTTCGATAGAATAAACCCTCACCAAAATATTAGTAGTCATAGTGATGATTCTCAGTCTTCCCATGAATGTGAAAATGGGAGTTACACCACTTTTTCTTTAGAAGAAGAGGAAACAACAAGAGTCCATGAAAAAGCATTGTATAATTATTTCCTATATTAAGATATTTCCATGCTTCTAGGCCCTTAAGTTGGGACCAACAAGCCTTGTTGAAAATCCTATCTCTGTCACTTAATGTTTCTAATGATGATAATTTAATTGAGTTGCTATGGCTTAACTCAACTCAAGCCACTTAAAGTTACTTTCTAATAAGGTTCATAGTTTTTCTATGCAGAATGAGAAGAAAGTTCCTTTTGTAGATGGTGTGACTCACTAATGATCTTGTTATTTGATCTTTGATTACATTCAATATTTCTAAAAAAGAATTTACACACACAAAAACATGGAAGTAAATGACATATAACATTAACTTAATGACAACAAGAAGAAAAATATAGTGATTTTAGAAGAATTTTGAGGTCTAAA
>APFE030063232.1:22684-33003 GCA_000404065.3 Pinus taeda
CTTAGTGAGGTCTGGCAAGTTTAACGTTGCCAGAAACGGAAGTCTAGGCGGGGCTTGGGGATTCCACCCTGATTGGGCGGCAGTCCCGAAGCTCTGAAAAGATTGGCCTGGATTTTGGGAGGCCCCAGGCTGCCCGAAGTAACCAGTAGAACCCGCCGAGCCAAAAGGGAGGCCTTGTGACCCAGCAAATCTCGGAGTTTGACCAACTCCGGCCGTATATCCACTATACCCTGCAAAGTTTCCTCCTAAAGGATTGTAAGGAATTGACAACCCCTGATATGGATTCCAAGCCAAAGCTAGGGGAGGAATTCTTTGGAATGAACTAACCGTGGTATACGGCCTATTCCCATATTGGCCGAGGAATGGATTCCCAGTTCCGGCACTACTAAGCCCAGGGTTATTCCAACCTTGGAATGGATTGTTGCTTTGTCCTACTGAAGAAAAAGGCATAGATCCTACCGTAGGGTTGGAATGTGGTATATGACCACTTCCAAATGGAAAACCTTGGAACGAAGCCAACGCACTCATCATGGATGTGGCGGCCCCGAACGGAGCTGAAGGAATGCCCGATGAATGGGCACCAAATGGGAAGTACCCAGAACCGAAAGCATTTTCTTGGGAATTTCCACTCGTGGATGGAATGGAGGTAGACCCAACAACAGACGTGCTCGTAGAAGATCAGAATAAAGAGACGGAGGGGATGGAAATAGTTCCACCTCCTTGCACAGATATAGGAGTCTGTGCAGTCGTAGCACTAGTAGAGGCCATGCTTCCCGTAGTGGTCATCAAAGGTAAGCGCGTAGCGTAACCTGGACTTGACGGTCTTTGTGACGGAGTTCCAACGTATTGCAATACGTGTGGATGACTTGATGGTAGGGGAGAATTTGGAGCCACTAACGACTCTGAAAGTTCTTCCACCTCAATACTATCCTCCATTTGTAAGTGAACTTGAGAAGGAACTGGTGTGTTCCTTTCTTGTTCTATGGAAGTACTAGGTCTTACTTCAATACTATTTCCCCCGAGGGGAGGATCAATCCCTGATGTGTCAATTGCAGTGGGACGAAACCCACCGATATTATTACCTCTGCACCTTCTTGGAGAAGGCTCTGAACTTGGTGGCGAGAGACCACGAAGTCTTCGAGGCCGTCTGGGAGATCGGTCAGCCACTTTGAATTCTTTGTTTAAAATCTAACTAAAGACTCAAAAAATTTAAAGCTAGGCCGACTAAGAGCACAGAGAACCCACTAAAAAGTCCCTAAAGATACAACCAATCAAAACAACTTCCAAGTATTTCCTCTCTGGGTGATTAGGACCAGACACCAAAATACGAGAAAGTGGAAAATAAAGGGCCTTCCGAAGATAGTCTGGGATGATGACGGGCCCAGGCCTATCAGCGAAGGTATCATAGGGAAGTTACGCTGACCTCCTAACAATAGTCTGCGAGCCGGTAGCCACCTAGCTTCGCAAGGTGCCCTTTAGTAGTGCTGTTGAGAGTTGAGTACAACGTCAACCTCAGGTGCCACGGGATTTCCCCTCCGCAACCACCCTTATGTAGTTTCTAGGAGTGGCCAACTAAGGACACACAACTCGTCACAGAAGACCAAGCGGAACAATCATGAGGTATTCTTGACAAGTAGGAGAGGGGGTAATCTCCTTCCCTGTCTTCACAGACCCTCGTGTCTTAACTCCAGATCCAGAGCTTTCCTGGTCTTCCTAACGCTATTGGATTTTCTCTCTTTAATCAGACTCCTATGTTTTGACGTTTAATATGGCCTTGGAGAGTTAACTCTCCACTCGCCTATTCCAAGGCCCTAAAATCCTAAAACTTGTTTGTGTATTTAACTTTACAAAAAAAAAGTTCTAGTTGATTTTAATTAGCGCTTGATTTTAAGGGCTGTTCTTTAAGTCAAAGGATGATGGAAGTGAAACTAGTGGTGTTTTTTTCGACGCAAAAGAAATTAATAAAACTTAACTATATGCATATGCACTTTGTCATTGTTTTTCGATGAAAAATAATCTCTACAGGGTTCAGAAGGAAACTTCTAATGAAACAAACTTTTCTTTTCTTTTCTATTCATTCACACTTCACACTCAAAAGTTAAGAAAACTATTTTATGCCTAAAGAGATGCAAACCTATCCTAATGCAAGACTAAATGCTTGATGCAAGATTGAAAACTACTCTAACAAGAAATGAAAGTTGTTTTGTTTATCAAATTTTCTTTTGCCACTTACAATATTTAGATGGAATATAAGACTACAATTCGTCTAAATACTAAAAGAAAAACTCAAGACATCCTAAAACACTTTCATTCGCCAAAAGGAAACTAAATGAAAAGAAAATTCAAGAAAGCAAAACAAAAACTTTTCAAAAAGTTCACTTCAAAGTAGGAATAAAAAAAGTCTTTTTGAAAAATTCTCTCAACAAAAACTGACACTTTGCAATTGAAACAACAAGCAAGAAACACTTTTTGCAAGTTGACACACAAAAAAGAATGAAAACTCAACAAAAAACAAATGTGTTTAAGAAAGCTTTTTAACAATCGTAGGCAGCAAAGAAATCTTTGGTAACAAAGACCAAAAAAGATCAAAAAGACAGTTTCAAGAAAGTATCAAAATGACAACTTTGATGAAACAAAGAAGTAAATGGTCATAAAGATCAATTTCGTTAAGCAAATAAAAAGCCACCAAGAAGCAAAGTTGGACACAAAGATTGATAACAATATTTTCTACTCTGATAACTCAAAGCAGCCAAGATTCCAATCAAGAAATCTTGCGTGTTTTTAGTAAAAAGATGATGACGCTTGCAAACACAAAACAAGACCAAAACTCCTTATAATTAGAGAGAAACTGGAGTAAGGATGCTCGCTGTAAAACAGAGAACTGATACTGAAAAAGATGACTGTCTCAAACTGACTGAAAACACCAGACAAACTCCAGAGACAAAAAGATTTATAAATCCTGAAAGTTTCCAGGTATACGCGACTGTACTTAGTGCAGACTGCGTGTATACGCGACTGCTTCTGAGGAAACCTGCATATACGCAGGTTTACTTCAGACAACAAGCGTTTATACACTTCTATAACTAAACAAAACAGCGTATATATAATATTTCAGGAAAAATAAAAAACAAACTCAAGAAACTGGTACAACTCAGAAGTCAAAAAAAGACCAGACAATAACAATAAACCAACAAGCAACTGAGCCCTGATAGGCTTGACAAACACCCAAACTAGGAACAACAAGAGTGTTTTCCCCATTGGAGTCACCAATTCTGTTGAGGGATTTTATCCCCTAGGGCTTTTGGGTGGAACCCTAGCAGACTGAAGGTTGTCTGAACAAAGAAACATGCACATACACAGCCATTATGCTAGCAAAAGCTAATTCTAAGGAAAGAAGGACGTACCTCAGGTCCTACGTTCGGGTAGTTCCTCAAGGGTCCAAACCCTTCTTCACGTCCCTTTCGCTCCTTTGCCCTGCAAAACCAACAATTCCAAAGAATGCAGCAGTATATGGACAAAGATTTATACAAAAATCATCTTTATGTTATACAAGAAAGGAGTTAGTTATAAACTTTTAGACATCCATTCATACATGAAATTCAAATATGAACATCATTAACATAAAGAAGAAGCATTTCGGGAATCAAGACATGTTTCTTTATTCGAAAAATAGAAAGTACAAAAAAGAGCAATATCACCTGAGCAACCTCTGCAAGCTCAAAGCTCAGCCTCCTTCTGGATCCGTCCCGCCTCAAACCTCTAGCATGTCTCCTTCCAATACTCACTCCAAGATGCCATAACTAAGGGATGAACATCAAATCACAAGAACAAGGGTTTCCTGTACAAAATGGGGGAAGTGCAGAAGGCACAAGGGTCTTCAGACCTGATCAGGGGGAAATCTCAGTATAATAACCTTTCTCTATATTCTCTCCTCCCTTAGGCCTTCCCTTTTGGTGTCTTTTTATACCAATTCCAAAGTAGTTTTTTAGTTAGGAATTGGTTGGGGACAGTTGAGGCCACGGGCACTAACAGGTGATCAGCAGGTAAAACCCGCGATCTCCGCTCGAAAATAAGGAGCTTTATAATTTTTTAAGTGTTTTAATACATATACGCGGGTTGGGTATATATGAACCCGCATATACACGCGTTTAACTCAAGGCAATGTTGTGTAAAGGGAATAAAACATTGTTTTTTAGATTTTGGACCAGGTCTAGAAGGAGGGGTTGCCCTAGGCCATGAATGCAGCATCACAAACCATAATAGTGAGATTTGGAGCTATAAGAAACATGCAAAAGCTTTTCAACCTTTGCTTTAATGGCAGCGACTTTCTTTGGATGAATAGGTCGAAGCCACTGTTTTACTAGTTTGACATCAAGATACATTTTTTTCATGTTCAACAATACTAGAGTCTGTACTTGCCATATCCTCGTATGACCATGCAAATGTATCTCGAATTCATGAAAGAGAGTACGATAATTATCAAGTTTTGATGGAGAAAAATATTTTCTAACATGAATGCTTTCTACAACATTAGGTTTGCTCAAAATATCAATAGAAATCATTTCTTTAATATTTGATAGGCTTCTCTCTGAATCTATTGTATCTATGAAAATAGAATTGAGAAGGAAATCAACAACTGAAGGGTGGTTAAGTTCATTTGAATAATATTCAATGTCATCTAGAAGATGGGAATGATGATGATAATCTTCCTAAGGTTCTTCTCCTATCATCATTGGTTGGACAATTCCTTCATCTGTAGAAAATATACATGAAAAAGGATCTGAAGAAGTACCATATTCTAATGAACGGTCTACCCATACAATTGGTAAAAGTAGATTTGGGTTTGCTGCTCAGGCCAGAAAAATTGATTGCTATGCAAGCTCAATGGGTATTAGCGACATAACTTCAGTATTACTATCAACTTCAGAATTGTTAGTAATCCTCCTTAAATCAGATGAGGTGAAGGAAATCATGTTGGAAGTCTCTACTCTTGCCACTTCTACCAAATCAGATGGTGATGGTAGCATAAAAGTAACCATTAGGGAAGGATCCTTAAAGAGACCTACACCATGATCCAGGTGGATATTGGTGGCCACCTGCTAATTCCACATGGATCCCCTCTAGTGCTTCTTTCAGTTCTTTCAGTTTCCTTAATTATACCACAGTTTACTATTTTTAGCAGTTTTTCGGGTCCTAAACTTCCGGAGCCGTTTTGAGGCCCTAAACGACGTTTTTTGGAAAATCTACTGCTTACGATTTTTTTAGTAAAAAATCGTCTTTTTCGTCTTAGTCCTCGGAGATATCTTTCCAACGGGCTATCATGCGTGTCAAACGGAGATAAGATGACCAATTCACGACCCCGGGAAGTTGATGTACCAACTTACCCAAAAACGGGGCCCACAATTTGGCGTTTCATCTTCCAGGGTTAGGTTTTGGAATGTGAAGGGTTTTTCCATTGTTTGTCAACAATAAATAGGCCTTTGAGCCTCATTGTAACACAGTTCAGAGGCATGTAGCCACACATCTCTTCTCAGAGATAAGCTGCCATCGCCCTAGCTGGTTTATTTTCATTTCTGGTTGTAAGCATATTTCAGTATTTTCCATTAATGAAATGAAGTATTATTTCCGCTGCATATTTGTGTATATGGTTATCTCTGTATTTTATTGCGTTCCTGCTTAAATCCGGATCACACACAGGGATTTATTTGGGCCACACAAGTTGTTTTTGGTAAGGCAGGGTTGTATTGGTAAAAAACTGAGTTTTCTGCTGCAATAATTTTCTGGGAAAATTCCTTTGTAATCACCATTTTCAGAAGCTGAATAGAGCCTAGGTTGGCCAGTTTTCCCCACATTGGTGTTTCCAGGGTAAAACTGTGCCATACTATTTGTGTTTGGTTTCAGTGTTTTTGCTTCTGTTGTGCATGTTAGAGTAGGAACCTAGTGTGTTTAGTGTATAAAAAATTAAATCTGAATTTTGTGTTATGTTCTGAGCATATTTTATTGGGCACTAAATCTGAATTTGGGTTCAAAAGAAACCAACATTTTTCCTACTTCCTTGAACATTTGACCATTGGTGACCTTCACGGTGAGGTCCTTGATCAGGTATATGAAAAGATTCAGTTGTTTAGAAAGAACAATGTCTATACAATTATGAGTCCTACCAAAATCTATGACTATTGTGACATTTCTATCTTTTATGAGTCCTTTAAGCTTTAGCGTCTTAGGTTGTAGTTTTCTTTGCATGGTTGTCGGCAAAACTATAGACTTGTTTTTCTTTCTTCTTGGAGATTGGATCCTTTGCTTCTTGAGGTGTGGTGGAACGTATTTTGCAATCGATGGTTGTATTTGGTCTTTTGGATTAATTATCTTTCTTTGAAATTCATTTTCTTCATTCCTATTTTGCTACCCCCATGAGGTTGAAGTTAGTGATGCTTTTTGCAATGTTTCATCATGGTCAGAGCCTGCGTTGCATGCTATAGTGTCATCAACATTTGGATTTTGTACTTCTACTTGCCTTCCATTCTCTATTTTATAGTAGCATAATGATATATCTTCATATCTATGTCCTGGTATCCAATTTTTTCCACACAACAATTGTTTTTCTTTTTCCTTCTCTTTGATTCACTAGTAGATGTGTATGAGTCCTTGACTTTTTTTTTGACAGAAACGGTTAGTTTGATATATTGATTCTCGGCAGAAATGCCTCATTTCAGGATACAATAAGATAGGCAGAGCTCAGATTTCTCCTCGGAAAGGAACCAGATGGCTTCCCCCCTAGTGAGCCTGTGAATTCTGTAGACTATATTTCTAGTGATCTTCTCTATTTTCCTGCTTTACATATACAAACAAACTGCTCCAATAAAAGACAGTAAAACATTTTAAACTAACAGTTAAGGGATGGGATCCCAGCCTTCGTCTTCGTCTCTTAGAAGGACTCTGAGTGGGAGGAGAACCGCTTTGTTGGCTTCAGCATCAGCTTCTTTATTGTTGTCTCTCTTTACATGAAGGAATTCCAGGTTCTGAAAGGAATTTATCAGGGATTTGATTCTGCTCATCAATCTTGATAGCCTTAGATCAGAAGGAGAAGAATTGTCCATGATGGTCTTAATGATACACTGGGAGTCCCCAAATACGGTTGCCTCTTTGATACCCAGAGAAATGAGCTGCTTGAGACCCTGAAGAAGAGCCAAAGCTTCGGCTTGAATGCTTGTATTGAAGCCCACTCCCCAGGCATATCTTAATTCAGTTCTGCCCTCTGCACTTTTGACAACTCCACCTGCACTGGATATACCAGGATTACCTTTTGCTGCCCCGTTAAAAAAGAGAGCATTTCTTTCCTTATTGATGCAAAACTCAGAGAAGTCTACAGCCTCAACCGAATCTGCCATTTTTTTAGAGAAGAGGGATGTCTGGCAAAATCCATGAATTGGAGATCAAGATAAGCGCCCCATACAGCTTCTTGACCGCTTAGATCTGCCCCATCAATCTGATCTCCCAAACAGTGTCTTAGATGGCTTTTGATTTTTACCCAAATAATCTTGAGGTCGCTCTTCTTGTCTCTGAATATCCTTTGATTTCTTTCTAGCCATATATGCCAGCAAATTAATTTGGGGAGGGCGAGCCAGGCTGCTTTGATGTGGGCGTTATGAGGAGAGCCACCTGGGTACCTTAACTTTCAGTTTGAAAACAAATCGGAGCAGCGGTTAGGAAGGGCAAAGTCTACGCTCCACGGTATTTCCATAGGTCAATAGAAAACTTACAGCGGAGCATTAGATGGGAGGCGTTTTCTTCATCGACCCCACATAGCGAGCATCGGGATGGCCCTATGTAGCCTCTTCTTCGAAGCCTGTCATCCGTCAAGATTCTTTGATGGCAAAGAAGCCAGCAGAAAGAGTCTAATTTAGGAATCGTTGTTCGAGACCAAATGCCTTGCCAGGGCTTCGGATTGGGGGGAACATGAGGTTGCAGAGAGAGCTGTCTATAACCTTGCGCCACTGTGTAGCGCCCAGGGGTAGGACCCCATCCCCGGGTATCAGATTTCCTGTTGTTCATTGGAGCTTTGCCTGTTAAGAAGGATCAGAAGATGTCGTAGTCGCTGGAAAGATTCTGAGGCACCTCAAGATTAATCCAACTCTACCATTCGCCGTTCTCCCAGTGAGATATGTCCCACAGTGTTTTGAGACCCGCTCTGTCCATCCATTCTCTCAATAGAACCAAAGAGCGATCTTCAGACAGGGGATCATTGCCCATGATACGGTCATCCCAGATTTTGATGCGCTTGCTATTTCCAGGGATCCAGTGCGCATGGAGGTTAATCAAGGAGAAGGCTTTGGCGCACAATTTATGAACCATTGTTCCAAATATTGGTTTGGGATTGTCCAGGCAGCGCATTCTCTGCCCACAGAAGTATTTTTTCCACAACGCTAGCTGAGCCCAACCCGGATTTGGGGCAATTATCCTCCATAGTAACTTTGTACCCAATGCGATGTTTTGTTTACTGATGTTCTCAAAATTCAGGCCACCTTCCATTCTGGGCAATGAGATTATGTCCCAATTTAATAGAGGAATTTTTTCTCATTTGCTTTGCCGCCTTTGCAGAAGAAATTCCTTATGTAATCCTCCATTTTCCTCATGATGCCAATAGGGGCCATCATGACTGCAGATTTGTATATGGGAAGACTATTCAAAACAACTTTGACAAGCACTGTCTTGCCAGCAATATTGAGCCAATTGAAGCCCCAGGAGTTGATTTTGAGCTTAAATTTTTCCAACAAAGGCAACCAATCTCTGCTGAGGGCCCTTTTTTGGAAAACAGGGAGCCCCAAGTACTTGAAAGAGGACCATGAAGAGGAGGCTGCGAAGCCAAAACAACTGGAGATAGCTTGAAGGGATCTGGCAGAGGAATTCCAACAGTAGATGTGACATTTGCCTTTGTTGAATTTGCTTCCTGAGTCTTCACAATAAGCAACCACCACATCTTTGAAATGTTTAGCCGTGGTCAAGGAGGAAGCACCCAGTAGAAGGGAGTCATCTGCAAGTAGCGCATGATTTATATTTTTGACACCTCTTGCGATGTTCAATCCCATTATTTCTTGAACAGTATGCTTTTTGTTTAGGAGGAAGCTAAGAACAAAAGCTTGGAGGACAAAGAGCAAGGGGGAGAGGGGACACCCTTGTCTCAGCCCTCTAGAGGGTTTGAAGAAGTCAGTAGCCCTCTCATTCACCAAAGGGGCAATCCAGGGCTCACTAATGCATGCCTTGATCCAGTTCATAAATTTGAGACCAAAACCAAATTTGTGGAGGACATCGAACAGGAATCTGTGTCTCACCCTGTCAAAGGCGCTTTCAAGGTCTAGTTTGATAACCATTCCTTTCTCTTTTGTAAAATTTCTGTTTTCCCACCCCGGTTTTCAGTTTCTCCTTATTTCTCCCATGTAGTTAAATGCCCTTTCCCATAACCATACATTCAACAAGCTGGAAAAAATAAATTTGCTGAAAACACAAATTCTGGAAAATTTACAGAATGCTGGAAATTGCAGAAATAAAAATCAGCAGTAATAAACAGCCATTAAAACACATTAAAACACTGATATTTTTGGTCAACGTGACCCTGGAAAAACCCCCTACAACTCTTGGGGAAAACCAGTTTGAGAGCTCTTCTTTATTTCTGAAAAATGTCTTTTTACAGCAAGAAAATATTCAGCAAAAATCAGCAAGCAAACTTTTACAACTTATCTCAGCGTTGCTGAAACTCAACCTTGCTGAAACTCAGCCTCGCTGAAAAACTGTCCTACTGAAACTTCGCTGTTGTTACTCCGCTGCTGATACTCCGCAGCTTACTGTCTAGAAATCTCCCTTGCTCTCTTGCTCTCCTTCTCTCAATCTGCTCATGAAAGAATTGAATCGAATGTGATCTTTTCCTCCTTTTCCTCCCTTAATATAACTCCAAGTGACTTTTGGGTGGTCCAAGTGACTTTTGGGTGATCTCTAAATCCAATGGCTAAAATAGATTTAGATCAATGGCTGAGATTAAATGCACATTTAAATCTCACTTTATATTTTTTAATTCACCCCACTTTACTAAAGACCCACTTAGTCATTTATTTCCAAAGTCACTTTTCCTTTCTAATTTTTCATTGACTTTATAAAAGTCACTTTAAAATTAGACTTAGTAACTTTATCACTTAAAGTCACTATTAAATTAGATTTTAACTTTATAAAAATTATAGTCACTTTAGGAGAAAAATTAAAATCTTTTGGACACTTTTCCCTAGGCCAAAAATCAAAGCCTAAGGGAACCACCTGTCCTCCGGTACCAA
>APFE030063232.1:33013-51346 GCA_000404065.3 Pinus taeda
CTTTTGGAGGCTCAAATCTCAAAATCAGGCTTCTCCCAAGTATTGGTAATTTTTCTCTTTGCATTCCCTTTCCAAAAATGTCAAGTTTTCAAAATTCCGAGCAGTCCTCCAAAATGGTCGTGCTTGGAACGCGACCATGGCACTAAAAAAACCTGTAATTTGCACAAAAAATTCATAAATGACAAAATTTTCTCCAAATTTCTTGAAATTTGGGCTGGAAGTCCCCAATCAAGTACCATGCTCAATCAAAGAGGCTTTGGCCAAAATTTGGAGTGGATCGGGCGTTTTCCTTCGCTTTTGTGTTTTGGCCAACCGTCCTTGGAGCACCTTCGTTCTCGCCGGTATTTTTGACATTTCTTTAAAACTATGAAACCTGTGCAAAAAATGAAGGAGGTTTTTCTTCTTTGGCATGTTGTGGACAAAAACCTCTCTCAGTTTCCCAAAATTCATCTTTTATTTCTCTGGAACATTATTTGAGTGCAACTTGTCCCGATGTGTGAAACAAGGAATTTTGCCGAAATGGAGCGAAATGAAGAGGATAGGGGACTTCTAAATTCTTGGGGAAATTTTTTGGAGTAGGGAGGGATGTTAGGAAGCAGGGGAAAGTGGAATCTCAGAGATTGAGTGAGGGAAAGGGGTCCAAAAGGGCAAAACACAGGCCCAACCTAGAAAATTGCCAGGTTGTAGCTAGAAACTAGGGTTTGTGCAAAAAAGAGGATTTTGGTGGATCTGAGTGTTGCGAAGTGTATGATAAGGTACATGAAGGATAGGGGAATGTGTATGAACATCAGGAAACAAGTTTTGCCGATGTTTTGACCATCCAAGAGAAATTGGCTTCAAAACCCTAAGAGAGGGAAATGAACTTGCCAAGGCACAACTGAAGCATGGACAAGATGTAAAATGACTCATTAGACACTGATATGATAATGAAAACCTATGAATGATGATAGACTCAGCTGAATAGTGACATAGATTGGCATTTGGGCAACTTTAGAAGGAGTTAAAGCAAACCCTAGACGTAATGCCTAGTGACCAAATTTTGCTTGAAGACTCACTAAAATGACAAAATTTTGACCTTGACACTTCAAAATCACTTTGTAAGAGCATATTTGATCACCAGAGGAAGGCTGGAAAGACTAACACTAACAGGTCCAACTGTAGGGTTAGCATCTCCCTCAAGAAATTGCACAATTATGGAGGGGAACCATCCTTCCCTCCATAAATTGTGCAATCCTATCTAGCAACCTGCTGGGCTCCAGAGTTGCACAAATCTTCTTGTCACCCTTCACTGGAAAGATTGCGCAATCTCTCTCAGCAGGACTTTTCAACCCCAAAAATACATAGTTTTGTGAATCAGTCAACTTCTCAGCCCAGAAATTGCACAATCCTTCTGGGTAGCTAGCCCAACTCCCTCCTAGAAATGCGCAAATTTTCCCCTCAGCTGAGCAAGTTGTTGCATGTGCTATTGAGTTGACCGGTTCCACCCGGGACCGAGAAAAATTGACTTGCATGCATGGGATGCCTTTTCCCATAATAGAAATAGAAACATGCAAAAAGCATCCCTAGATTTTAGGGAGATATTTTTAGCAGCTGGAGGTTATATATCTTTCCTCCAAGTGTCACTTTTTCGTAGATTTGTGGCATGTGTTTCATGAGCCTCAAACTTATTTATTCGATGCTTCAGAGCTCATTTATTTACATCGATCTGGGAGCTCTAACATCCCACAACACATCCAGCTCAATTATTCATGGGTAAGTCCTCTTAACTTGTCTTTTGTATAATTTCTATCATTTTTTGTCTTTTGGCTTGTGTGAGTGTTGTTTGCTTGATTTCTGTGAATGCTTGTTATCGTTTACACGCATACTAGATTTTACTAGCACTCTTTCAGTTTTCATTAGCATCTCATTGTTGTCGCATGCATGAAACTATTTTTCATGAACGATCGTCGATTCGGCGACTTGCTTCACCCACATGCATGTTGTTCTATTTTCTGGATCGTTAATTCACTATTTTTATGCACGATCATTCAATCCTACTTACACTCAGTATCGTCATGCATTCACATTCATATTTGCTTTCAGTTTCCTATAGGCGAGTCTGGGAAACCTTGGCTTGTACTCTACCTCACCAAGACAACACTGCAAAATCCTAAGAGTGAAGGCACTGGCTTCCTCTCATAAAATGTGCATTTCTACCCAGTGACTGTCCTCTAGTCTTGCATTGTGCAATTCTAAGGGACAATGACTATTGGCCCAGAAAATTGTGCAATGTAGTCACTGGGCCTACAACCATTGCCATTGAAATTACTCATTGTGCAATTCCAGCAGCCAGTAGGCCACACTAGATTTTGCATTGCACAATTCCAGCAGCCATCCTCCTAGACAGCCCAGACTACCTTTTGTATAGTTTTGGTAGCCAATCTCCCAGTCCCCCAGGAAAAATTGTGCAATCCTTGCCAATCAATCTCTAGGTATGTTTCATGTCATTCCTCAAGTTTCCTTTCATTTTAGCTAACATATTTTTTTCCATGCATGTCGTTATGTCTCCAGATCTACCAAGTGTTTGTCTGTCTTTTAGTAGTTAAGGATTAATGGCCTCTAAGAGAGCAGGATCAAAGGACACTAACGGAAGTGAGACTGGAGAAGCAGTTGAGCTAGTGTCTACAAGTCTACCGATCTATGAAGACACCAAGATTATTGTAGACAAGGAAATCAAGATGAAATGGAAAGAGATCAATGATGCATTTGAAAGCACATTTGGGGAATAACTCGAAGATCGCCAAATCTATGTGAACATCCACAAGTCCGGCTTATACCGGATTGCATGCAGGTATCCCATGTTCCCATACACAGACATGATACATTGGTTTGTCTCACACACTGATCCTAAGATGATGACATTGAACAATGTCAGCGAGACAAAGATTGCTACCTTTAGGGCACAATATTATGAATAGATGTATCATATGTTGAAGCTTGTGGTCACCATGGAGACTTCCTTCATCCTACCCAGCAGCAATTCCAACTCCAGAGATATCTTGAAGAACTGGGTGAAGGAACCGGCCAAATGTAATATGACACCTAACCAAGTCTACAAGACGAAGATATTGTGGAAGGCATATCAATACTTGGTCATCTTTGCATGTCGTCTATATGGCCAAGAAAGCACTTAAACCTTCCCATAGAGTTGGGTGATCACATTGGACCAACTGACCAGAGAAGGCAAAGCATGCAACTGGTCTGACATGTTGACTCACCAGCTGAAGGAACAGGTAACAAGGGCTCGACATGCTCCCAAAGGTACGCAAGCATCAATCTACATGTGTGCCTACATCTTGGATGCAGTCTGTTCCCATTAGGATTTCCTAGGCTTGAAGTGGGCATAGACATCGGCGGAGACCTCTGTGAACACTTATTTTAAGATGTTGTTCGAATGCAGCTTCAGAGGAGTTATCACACAGTTGTCCGAACATTTTGTCACCCAGGTTTGCAAGATGATATTTGAATAGGATCCACCCTACATATCGAAGGTAGCAATGGAGGCACTGTTCAACATAGGTTATTGGTATGCCTCATCGTTCGGCACCTTCATATGGATTTACAGCACAGAGAAGCCTCCGCATGTTCTACCAAAGTTTTCATTGGACAAACTCGTCATGCAGGAAGTATCATATCACATCTTAGTAGGATTATCAGCTAGGGTGTACCAGAAGAAGAAGAAACCTTGGTCCACACTTCAATTGCGAATCGAGTTATATGAGATATGCAGTTTCAAGCATGTCGATGTCAAAACAGAGGAGATGAAGAAATATCCATTCGATGCCTGAAGTTACAATCCGTATGACCCGCATTGTCTTGTGAAACACCACTACATGAGAGTATAGTTTAACAGGATCCACCGGGCATGTCATTGGCTAGAGGAAGACCCATGGAGATATTTTTATAACTTCTCTAGACTCAATGAACTAGTTGGCCTCGTTTTGGAATGGGTAGCAAAGCAGCGTGAAGTAGCATCTCGGAGAGCACCAGAAGCAGCAGCAACAAAGGTGAACATACCAGTGCACGACAAGGGAAAAAGGAAGATTTTTTACAGCATAGAGGAAGAGAAAAGCTACAAGTTCTGAGTAGACCCACTTGTGCAGAAAGCATCTTTGGTAATAGAGGCAAAGAGGCAATAGCACAACAAGGGAAATGCACAGAGGCAGAGAGAGAGAGAAATGTGCAAAGGCAGAGAGAGGAATAGGAGCTACGCAAATAGGAGAAGGAATAGCAACAGGAACAGGTATGGCAGGGGGCACAACTTGCACAGACAGATGAAACTACGCTCGTATAGGTAGTAAACTCATCAGAACAACTGCCATTAGGTAGACAAGGTGAACCATCGTAGGAGCAATACTTCACTGAGGAGAAAGAGCAAGCGCTTGAATAGATGGATACAGATATGGAGAAACAACAGTTAGAGAAATACATCAACCTCATACCTCACCACCAAGAGGTGGACCCATCAGTTTCACCACATCCAGAAGAGGAGAAAGTCCCAAGCGACCAATGAGACACTGAGATCCTTAGAGATCAGCTAGAAGGAGAGATGCACAACATCTCATTCGATGGGTCTGAACATAGAGTTGTGAAATCTCGTAGAGTGTTGACTCTGGATGATCATAAATCTCTTGTGAAGTTTGACATGCACAAAAATCTAGTAGCATTGGTCGATCCTACCAGAGCATATGCCAAAGCCACTAGCTTGAGTGTTTGCTTCCTAATAGCTAAGAACGAGTGAATGGCTGAGGAGCTACAGACGGGTAAGCAAGGAGGATAATTGGTTACAACATTCACCTAAGTAGAATTGAAGAAGGAAATATTGGATGAAGTATTGTCCCTTGACATAGTCATGCGGGTGTTGTATTCCAAGTTTGGTACCGTGCATAAGGCAGTTGTCCATATCAATAGTTGGCAGCAGTGATGTGCTAGGAGAGTACATAACTTATCGAACATGCATATTGTTGTTGATTACATGCAAACATGGAAAATGAGATACAAAGGAGCCTCGCTACACTTGCCTGAGATGATGAATCCCAGAGCGGTCGAGATGAAGGCATGCATTCGAAGTCAGATCTGGAACTATGAAGATCTCCCACAACTCATCACTAATGTACAAGCTTCCCATGCACGGTATTCAAGAGTATGGATGTTGTTGTGCATGCACATGCGATCCCATCTATTGGGACACTCACCCAAGTGAAGACAAAGTCACAGGTATGACTGGAGCTTGACTCGTACTTTGACAAGTTGATGCGCATAACCACCAACCCAGACTTGGTGATCAGTGCAGACACCATGCACAAGTAGGTTGTTTATCCAACCACACTCAAGACAATGATGTGTATGCTATCAGACGAGTTGGACAGAGGAGCTCGTGCAGTGTACCCAGATGCTATGGAAGCAAGAGTTTGTTTCCAGAAATATGTCACCTTAGAGTACACGAACACCATCACAGACTACTGAGCTTGGCATCTATTCACTACTTTCAACCACCATGAGGATGTCGAAGAGATTGTCTTCCAACAGTTGTCTGATTCATAGTGATGTCTTACATGGCTTGCTCAAGCCTATTTTGTCTCACATGGGTACATGTTCAGATTGTATGTAATGTCTTGTCAAGTGTAATTTCAAGTGTCGATAGTTAGATGTAACAGTAATAGAGTAGATGAAGAGTCATGTGGGTAGTTGAACTGTCATAAAGGGGAATTCAAGGGTTACCCCACCTTTTTCTATATATAATCCCTCATAACTCATTGTATAGGCTTTTGGTCAGCCAAGCTTTTGATAGGACTATATTAGGGAGAGCTTGGACAGTATTGTAACAAGCCTTAGCTTCTCCACTGTGCAGAGCTAGTATATCTCTTTGCAGGAGCACGTGGCAGTGACTGTAACATTCCGTTGTCGGAACTAGTGGTTGGACGTGGATATATTGTATGACTGGAACTTACACTTCTTAATATAACATAGCCAACATGTTTCATGTATATGTCGTATTTTATTTCAGCTATCTTTTTTACTCTAAATAATATATGTATATGTTTGCTTACGCATGCATGTGTAGCTATTTTCTGTATATGTATGTATGAATCTTTCTAAAATGTGTTGCTGGTTTAACCATCACTTTGGATTGCTAGCTTACTTGGCTTCCATGTTGTGATGCGTCTTTTCTCGTGTGTTCCCTTCTTAACTGCTTGTTTTCACAGATTTCTAATGGGCACACTCACCTCACCCTATGTGTGTTAGAACCGCTCATGCACCTTCCTTGACTCATTGCATATGTCACACCCTTGCTACCAACATGGACATATTATTTGCCTCTATGCAAAACCACGGTCAAGGTGATACCGTACGACCCACTATTGGGACTCCTACACCAAATGATCTAAGGTCTAATTATGACTTCTTACTAGGGATATCTCCTGACATGTTGGTGGGTCCACACCATCAGTAGGACCTCCTTAACTAGCATGAGAAAAGGACCAAATAACTAAGGTGATACTGAAGATAACTTGATAGACTGGGTATGCGAGATAGAAATGAGTCAAGAGACATCGTAGAATGGCTAACAATAGGTCTACTTCCCTTAAACAAAAGCATGATTCAATGTGACTTTATGGCAACATGAAATAAATTTGTATAAGTTTACAATGCAGGAGGCATTAAAAAACTCTCCATATGGTTGGAAGAGATAACCAACCGAAGGAGGACTGAATCATAAAAAAGGTTAGAGCTTCCCTAAAGCTAGACTAAGTCCCATCCCAATGGAGGGAAGACTCATTTTAAGTGCTTTATTCAAGGGTGACACAACTGCCTCTAGCTGGCACCAAATGATGAAGATACTGTCTAGTTCCTGCTCTTTTTGGAATATTTGATTTGTTTTGTATTTTTCACATTTAAAGCCTAAAAAGGAATAAAATAATGCCTTATAATATAGTGGAGGGAACAAGTGTTAAGGGAATGTGTAGTTCTTGGGAGGAAGAATCCTTTGCTCAATTCAAGGTGGTGGATGTTTTTAAAACACTCGAGGGAGTGTTCTTTCCATGGAAAATAGGTGTCAATTCGCAAAGGCTAATGAATGGATGGTTTGAAATTGCAGAAGGTCATGGTAAAAAATGGCTTATAGACAAATCCAAATGAAGCCAGATTGAGGCCAAAAGAGGTAAAATTAGTCAGAATGCAATGTTGTAGTAAAAATTAACACATGGGAGCCTATAGGGTATAAAGCCAAAAAATAGTGAAGAAGAAGAAGAATGAGGCTTCAACGCAAATTCATGGCAGGACTAAAGAGGACTCTCAAGCCTACACAATACTTATAGCATGGGAGACATATGTCAGCGAGGATCTAACTAGGAAGCCCATGGAAGGAAAGGCTCTACTATTATGTTACGACTTTATAAGATGGCGAGTGAAATTGGTTCAAAAATTACAACATAATGGGGTCGACCCTATGGCTAAATATCATAGTATGAGGCCAACTTGATGCGTGATGCAACGAAAAAGTGACATGTCTTAACCTATATGCCCATTTAGAAAATGATACCTGCCACAATAGGTCAACAATCATGGAGTTGAAGCGGCGGAAAAAAAAATCACTAAGTCTTCAATGTCCTGAAAAACAACCTTTCCCAACACTTCAAGCAAAAAGTAAAAATTTCATAAGATTATAGAATAAAAAATTTGAACTTTAGAAAAGTGGGTTTTCAAAATTTGGCTATGAATTGACTTTTCAAACTCACCCAAACTCATTTTTACCATCCAAGTGTTGAGAGGAGAGTTATTGGAGAAACATTGGGCAAACCACATCAATCAAATTGTCTAAGGAACTCAACATCTATAGTCTCTAGGTAATTCTATGCCTTAAAATTGTTTAATTGATTCAAGATTTCAAGATTTTAACTAGATTTTAAAGGTTTATTTTTAATTTGAAATCCTTCTCAGTGTGTACATGGGTCGATATCACGAAAACCGCATATAGAAATCCCTACACATGGGTTTTGATAGGAAAATTCACATATGTACATGATTTCTCTTTAGAAAACTAGCGTACACGTAGAGAAAAATGAAAAACCAAGATTCTAATGGATAAATTATTTCAATTTTGCAGGATGTCTATTATTTAGAGAGAGAGCAAGAGAGAGAGAGAGAGAGAGATAGAGAGAGAGAGAGAGCATACAGATGTTGAAAATGCATTTTACAAGATCAAAAATCGTTGGATGCATTAAAAAATTGTGGTTTAGTTAAGTTCTTCATAATGCCCAATATTAAGACACAAACTTGACTGCTAGAAATGATAATTCATTACTGGGATGTAGAGTAGGGAATGTTCATCATAGATGATATGCCTTTACATATCAAAGTAAAGGACATATACTTCATAACAAGGCTTTCCCGAAGGGGGGAATTAATTGATCTGAAAGGCAAGGCTCATGGAGGCTTTAACATAGAAGATTACATTTTTTGTATATTGTGCCCAAAATACAAGCAAAGTTGGATCACAAATTTACCGATCAAGATCATCCTTTTTACTATTTCCATATTAGCAGGTTCAATTTCATTGCATCAAGATTCATGACCTATTATCTTCTTGCTAGTAGAATACCTGAGACTGACTGTTTATGATTGGTGTACAACACTTTTAACTAACATGAAGAAAAAATTTCCTTCAGTTAGATGGGGGAAGACGGAGAACTTTGGTTATGGTAGCATTCTTTGCACGTTATTCTTTAAGAGTATTTGGTACTAAGGCCTAGAGTAGCTACTGCCATCGATAGTCCTCATGATCCTAGGATGGCCAAATGGGTGGATCTGATGAAGCGACTTGGCGGAGGGAAAGTCACTCAAGTGGCCTTTAATGAAAAGTCTTTCCACTGGTGGGAGAAACAAGTCATGGCCATAGATGACTACCCCTATGTAAGTGTGGACTTTCGAGAGGACTTGAATATAGCACTTCTGCCAGGAGCTACATGGGGTGACATAGGTAAAAAAATTGATTTTAACTTATTCAATTTTTTTTTATATTTTAAAAAATAATCTCAATAAGTTCAAAAAACTTTTTTCGTGAAACAAAAATCTTACAAGATTAAATGATCATGATAGAGATGTTGGACTAGTGAGACCTGAGGGTCTACCGAGGCATAGGCATCATGGCAAAGACGGGGAGAGAGAAGTAGTTGAGTCTGAGAGAGTTCTTCATGTTTTTCAAAGGAAATTGGAGAGTCTAACATGCAAGGTGCCCATGGCAACAATGGAGGATCTCCTTGAGGCTATACAAACATGAGTGGTTGAAATACCATGAGAGTGGGTGTGGATCTTCCGACGAGTGGCGAATCCCATCATCTTCTTCCGAGATTCTCATCTAGGGAAGGGCCTTTAGCCTTATATTTTATATTTTCTATTTTAATGTGATGAATGATTAATGTGCCAATCCAATGCTTGGTTAGTCGTAAAATCAACAAATGCATTATTTGATCGTGCAATATGAATGAAAGTAATAAATGTAAATGATCTTTGAAATAATCTCACTCTCAGAAATTAGTGATGTAATAAAGGATCTCTTACATTATAAATGTTATTTAATTGAGACACAAACAATTGTGAATCCAAACAAACCATTAATGATTCAATACCATGAGATAGTGCTTCAGATAGTAAATTAATAATGACATTGCATTCAGCTATATAACTAGAAGAAAAACAAATACATATGCCTCTTGAGAATAACAATTGACAAGATGGATAGTATATTACCCAAAAGGCAGAAGCTAAATTTCATGTATGTCTACTAGGCTCACCATCGGAGAACCATAACTACACCAAATCACCCATCGAAACCTACCAAAGTAGATCAAAAATATCATCATCACCACAAGATCCATAGACAAAAATAAAAGAATATGTACAATATTTACAAAACAAAGCAAATGTTTGGCAAGATCCTAGGCATAATACATCTTGAAATAGAGCCCATTTATGGGCTCCCATAGGACATTTCCCTCAAATTCAACCAATTCATATGCACCCTTCTTTAATACCTTATTAACAATATAGGGACATGTTGAGGCCTCGAAAATCGCTGCCACAACATTGGGGATAACCACCCAGTTTGGACCTTAAAACAACTCCTTTTTCTATTTGGGATAGTGGCTCCAACTGGTTCAATTAGGTCCAATTACCTTATCCCAACCGCTATCAGCTTTAAATATATCTCTAATTTCTAATAGCTAGCGCCATTAGATTAATTCTTCGAGCTAATTAGGCAAGAAGAGTGATCCTTAAGTTGTTTTTGTGGAGCAACCAAACCAATCTAAAGTTTTTCCTCAAAATATGACTTCTAGAAATGTAGAAATAATCTAAATGCAAACTAATTATAAAATGAAAGAAAAGGGAACTAAATCCTAATCCTATCTCAATTAGGCAGATATAGATCTAACCCAACCGAGAACAAGACATTTAATTGATTTGGGATTTAAATATGTTTGGCTTATAATGGATATCATGCTAACGAAATAGTCCAATTAACTAACATTATGAATAGCACCAAAACATATTCTATTTACAAATCTCTTAACTAAAATAATCAACCAATAACATTTAGGAAGTAGTTCACAAAATGATAATGATTGTTAAATCAATAATTCAAATGATTAAACAAGAATATGAGGAAATAGTTCACAACATATCATTATTTGTTAAATCGATATTAAAGGACAGATTTCTGAGTAAATATTTACTCAGAAATCAGAATTCAACACATAAGAGCATAGATAAATAATAGCATATGATTGAGACAAATTACTCAAACTGACAATAGTGCACAAATATGAATAAATTGACACATTTCTACCATTATAAAATGAAACTATTATTTAAAACAATAGTGTTAAAAATGCAAATTTATCGAATGCATTTATCTAGCTCTGGTCTCTAACAATCTTTTACAATGCATGAACTTATGCTTTTAAAACTAGAGTTGTAATAGTACAAACTCTGCCCATCAAAACATAATTCAGAGTGAAAAAAAAAAAATCCGCAATAATCCCTCAGATCTAAGTTTTCTCCTGTAACCTACAACTCAAAATCCTTTATACAATAGTTCCTTCAAGAATTCATGAATTGCATAGAAGAGTAGAAATATAATGTAAGAAGCAATCTGAAAAGATAATTTCACTATTTATTTATGAACAAAACATACACACAAAGATATAAATACTAGATGCACATTTCTCATCTCATAAAATAAATAGAAATAGATTATTCCTTCTCATTAAGATGAGTTCACGAGTACAGAAGTGCAACTTCTCAAAATTATTTATGAAAATTACTAAACAATGTTCCAGTTGTTCTATTGAGAAAAAACATGAAAGTACAGTATTGTGAGCTTTCTGGCCTTTCTTCATAAAATTTAGGACCTTTATTTCATACAACAAGTAAGCTTAAATAGAAGAAAACAATTGAATGTATTGTGCAGAGCATTGAAGGAATTTAAATAGATCCCTTCAATACGCTTAAAGAAAAACAGTTTTTTGGTAGCAATGTTCGAAAAGTGACTTGTTGTCTTCATCAGCTTTGTTTGTTCCATCAAATTCTCTATATGTTTCTCTGCCTATTTAAATTGAACTGCCACTTATCAGCACAATTTTTCTCTTTTGTCATGAACCTAAACAAGAAAAACAAGAATCGATAAGCTGGAAATAAATGAAACTCATAAGCAAGTTTTATTTGAAACAAATAACTTTTGCAGGAAATGAGGAAAAAATTAGATTCTTAATAAATTCCAAACACAACCATCACGGAGATTCATGTGGAGTGATGTCTGTGGTAAGACAAGTCGAAATTTTATGATTTTATCGTAAAATCGCAATCTCTTTTAGACCAGGGGTTGAATTATCCTCATATTCAAGCAAGGAGAATCCCTATTTGAAATAGATGAAAATTCGAATAAGACCAAATCATAATCGAAATGGGTAGAGAAGGAATGGCTTAAGGTCCATGACTTTTTCGATTGTGCAAACACAAGAATTTATGGATTACATTGTATAATCTCATTGGGTCCGATTATATCGCATATCACAATAACAAAGAGGTATAATACCAACAGCCTTGAAATATTTGTGATTTTCGATATGTGGGATGATGTAAGGGATGATGTCATGGTGACATCACTATGACATGGTATTTGACGTGGAGAATGATTTCATAGATAACATGGGGATGATGTGGCATATGGCTTGGGCTTGATCGCATATTGCAATCACTTTTAGCATGAGTCTTTGGAACAAATGGTATGGCTAAAAGCCTGTGATAGTCGCAGATGCGATATTGTTATGAATTGAAATAAATTTTTTATCGGGTTTGGGGCTTATCACAAATCACAATCAGCATGTGAAAAAATTTAGAGTATGATTCTTGCGATTGCGTGAACGTGAAGGATTTATGAATTGGAGTGAATAATCTCTCCAGGTTTGGGGCTTCATCGTAATCGCAATTGGCATGAGGCAGGACCCTTTAGTAACTTCGATAGATCCAGATGTAGGGTTTTATGGTATGGATTTTATAATCCCGTAGGGTCTTGGGCTTTATCGTAATCCCAATTATGGAGGGGCAGATGATAAGATTTGACTAGGAGATTTGCAATTTGCAATATGTGGGAAGGGATGACATCATGGTGATGTGGCGGATGACTTGGAGGATCCACGTGGTAGATAAAGTGGCAGAATTATGTGGAGTGATGATGTAGTAGATGACGTGGAACTGACGTGGCAGCTAACATCATATCGCAATCGGAAATAAGGATTATGTCGTAATTGACACTAGCATGAGGCATGATTTTAGAACTTTGTGATTGTGATATAAGCCCCAGACATGATATTAATATAAATTGTACTGAATAATCTAGTCAGATCCAAGCCTTATCGCATATTGCAATCAACAAAGGGAGTGGAGTATGGACTTAATTTTTTTGTGATAGCATGTGGATGCGATATTAATATGTATTTGCATGTATTTTCCTGTCGGTTCCAAGCTTTATCACATATCACAATATGTTGTATAGAGGGTTTTTTTACGTTATGTTGATTTATTATGGGATATGCGATACGAGGTATGGCAGGGTGTTGGAGTTTGTAAAGACTTCAACCTTTGGGAATCTTAAAAATACCGTTTTATTTTGTTTTTTAATCAAATAACCCATAATGTTTAATACTTAAGCCTAAGTATAGTTTTTGTCTTAGGGGATATTTAATTTGGTTTTTGTCTAGGGTTGATTCACTAGAAGAACCAGTTATCTCTGATAAATGAAATTTTCCAAAAATTCAATAAAAATAATCTAAGTGGAAACTACTTTTCGAAACATTTAGATAAATAAAATTACTTTGACTATAAACTCATTAAATTATAATTTCTGATAAAAACCTTTTGTAAATTTAAAACTCATATTTACTTGTATCAGTCATTAATCAGTTATAAAAAATAAAGTAGGAGGACTTTTACGACTTGGCTTATAATGTACTCGTTCATCACGGGTAGAGCCACTACTACTAGCAGGCACTTATAGCCTCAATAGGGTTACCTTTTAACCAACAACAATCCAGTATCCCATCCATTTAATAGTGCAATAATTAGAGGTAAATATATATCCCATCCATTTAATAGTGCACTAATTAGAGGTAAATATATATCCCATCCATTTAATAGTGAAATAATTAGAGGTGTGTGTGTGTGTGTATATATATATATATAATTTGATGCTAAAAAGCCATTGTCCTGGTATGGTGACCAGATAACGACAATGGAATTCACCAGTAATAATCAAACTGAACAAGTTGGCTCCTGATGAGACCCCTTGTCTTACAATTAAAAATCGTAAGCCATTACCTTGACTTGGTGTGCAGCGTGGTAATGTCAATTTAATTAGTTCCCTATGAACATGATAAGCAGGCTAGTGATGAGACCTCTTATCTTTTTAGATTTTTTATATTTTAGAATTATACTCTAAAAAATTCCATTTTTAATGGATGGAGAGGATCATTGACTCCATAAGAGCTCTAGATGACAAATCTAAGTTGAACGTGTTTTATTCGTAAGACGGTATTAACTTTTTAAGGATAACCTTTTTTGACTGAAACTAGAGTAAAAGAATATAATTTTTTAAGGTTTTTAAAAGATTTTACAACTTAATGGAAAATTTTCATAGTTATATAATTTTTATCTAGTTTTTCCAATTTTGGTAACCACTTCTTAAAAAAATCCTACTTTCAAATTGAAAAATCATAAAATGGTTTTCAAGAGATGTTGATGAAAGGAAAGAGTATGCCATTTAACATTATTATTTGAAAGAAAAAGTAAATTTGAAATGATAATTGAATTCTCAAGATATAACCATTCACAAGTATGATGACAAAATCACTAAAAACCAAATCTAAAAGGAAAAATTTACAAAAAAATTTATGCAAATTTCTTAACAAAAGAGGAAAAAGATAATGAAGAAAACATGTATTCTTATGTCAAAATCTAGATAAATCGAATTTGCAAAGTTAAAAGCATTTAGTGATAATTTAGTTTGAATGACGAAATTTGCTATTTATTTATCTTTTTCAAAAGCAGAACTTGTAAAAAGTGCTTTAAGCATTTTCTAATCAGAGTAATGCTTTTGAAGAAAAATATTAATATTTAGAACTTCCCCATTTTGGCTGATTCGATGAAAAATCGTTACTGCTTCTTTAAGCTCACAGTTTTGATCTGGTAAAGGTGTGAAAATGTTTGTGAAGAGTTGCAAAAGAGAGTTATATATCAGCAAAAAACAAAAAAATGAAACTAAATCAGAAAAGTAAAGAAGTGAATAAAAGTGAGTATAAGAGACTTGCCATCGAAGAATTTCATTTAATATTATCAGAAAGATATAACTTTCTCCAATGCAAGGCGATTAACTCAAAATCATTATTTATTGAATCTAATCTAAACTAATCTACTACTAATTCTAACTTAATGAAGGAAACATGACTATACATAATCATACTTCCAGTGTAACCATTCTCTCATTTTATTACCTACCTGTATGTACAAGTCAAACGTTAGTAACAAGATAACAAAAACAATCAAAATGAAACAAAATCTATCTTTTACATCTAATGTGAAATTATTTACAGTTAACCTGCTAGTAAACCATTTTTTTTTGGAAACCATTCTCTAAATAAATATTAATGGGATCATAAAAGAATGGATGTATATTTGTTAAAGAATGAAAACTTTCCAAAGGAGATGACGGCAAAACATGTTGTGAAGGAAGAACACTCTCAAGATTTAAATTTGACTGATGACAAAATGATTGGAATGAATTTCTGAATGTCGAATTAATTGGAAACGAAATAATTTTTTATATTCAAGATTATGAGAAACCAATTCATCATTTTCACTTAATAAATATCGATGAGATTCAATATTGATAGATTTAACATGCTTGAAAAAAGAAAATAAAATAAAATAAAAGGATGGAAAAACAATTAAATTGTTATGAAATTTAAAATTACAAAATAATTTGACAAGGCAATTCTAGAACCTATCGTGGATTTCGGTCAATGAATTGCCACTAAAAGGACATTCCCTCAAACATTTAAAAATATGAATTTCTAAAAGAGAATCAAAATGAAATACATTATAAACTCACAAAATTAACTCATCAAAATTCTCAAAACTAAGTTTGTGTTCATGAGACAAAATTAAAGCTTGTGAATCTTCATGAAATAAATTCATTTTCAAAATTGGCGTAGTTTGTACAAGATGTGATTATTTTTCATCATCAGCATGATAATTGTCATAAATTAACTTCTTCTTATGAAAATCAAATAACTGATCTGAAATAACATAATCAAAAAATACAAAAGAAGAATATTTGCAATTAAAGGATTATCATTCAAATGATTGCTAGATGTAGAATTTTCAGAACAAGAACTAGGAAAATTATCAACTGAAAGATTAGTGTGATCATCATTAACTATAGTATGATTTGAAAAGACATCAGGATAAAGAAAATAATGCATTCCAAAATATAATGATGGTTGAAATGAATCATTTATAGAACTTGCTATATTATAATCTAGGTTTAAGGAAATATTTTCAATTGCAGTTATATGTTCTAAAATTTGTAAAGTTGCCTTCAAAGAAGATAAACTGATGTGTTTATTTTTCAAGTTTTGTAGATTGGAATTTATTGGACCTACTAATTGATCACATGTGTTATTAAAATTTGTTTCAATTGCATCTTCAAAAAGAAAATGAGAATTGAAATTTTCTACAGAAGAACGTTGTGATTCAATTACAATTTCAGGTTCAAGTTCCATAAAATTGTTTAGTGATTCAAGACTAGTTAATGAATTAGATGTGTCTTGTTCTTCATTAATTGATTCATTATTTTCAATATGGGAAGAAACAAGAGAAGTGAAACGTTCAATCAAATCTTCAATTGAAGGAAAATCATCTAAATAAAATCTATAACAAAATGACCAAAATCTATTATAAAAATCATCTAAAGATTCATTATCATACATGTAAATATTATCTAATTCTAAACACAAACTATTGTAACTGTAATTTTGATGTGCTTTGAGAAATACCTAGCAAAAATCTTTACATGGATGAATCGATTTCTCGGGAAGCACCAAGAACCATTTGCAGATCCGTCCTCTAAATGCAAGAGTGAGAAGCTTGTAGATCTCATTGTCAACGATTATATTAAAACATTTAAATCTATTAACAAAACCAATAATATGATTTAATGCATAAATATTACTCTCACCATCAAACTTTAACTTTGACAAGGACTCAATCTGCTTCTTGGGCATGCCTCATGTAGGCTTAGGTGAATTGAATGCATGACCAAGTGTAGGAATCCATATGGGAGCCATGATTAGTTAAAAATAATATAACAAAATTTAAACAAATAACTATTTCAAGACCCTCCTTCTAGCACCAAAAATATTGAGGCCTCGAAAATTGTTTCCACAACATTGGGGATAACCACCGAGACTGGACCTTAAAATAGATCATTTTCCATTTGGGATAGTGGCTCCAACTGGTTCAATTAGGTCCAATTACCTTATCCCAACCACTATCAGCATTAAATATATCTCTAATTGCTAATATCTAGGGCCATCAGATCAATTCTTCAAGCTGATCAGGCAAGAAGAATGATCCTTAAGTTGTTTTATGGAACAACCAAACCAATCTAAAGTTTTGCCTCAAAAGAGGACTTGTAGAAATGTAGAATTAATCTAAGTGAAAACCAATTCTAAAATTAAATAAAAAGGAACTAATTCCTAATCCTGTCTCAATTAGGCAGATATAGATCTGACCCAACCCGGAGCAAGATATTTAATTGATTTGGGATTTAAATATGTTTGGCTTATAATGAATATCAAGCTAACAAAATAGTTCAATTAACTGACATTATGAATACCAAAACATATTCTATTTAGAGACCTCTTAAATGAAATAATCAACCAATAACATTTAGGAAGTAGTTCACAAAATGATATTGATTGTTAAACCAATATTTCGAATGATTAAACAAGAATATGAGGAAATAGTTCACAACATATCATTATTTGTTCAATCGATATTAAAAGACAGATTCCTGAGTAAATAGTTACTCATAAATTAGAATTCAAAGCATAAGATCAAAGATAAATAATAACATATGATTGAGACAAATTACTCATACTAACAATAGTGCACAAATATGAATAAAACGACACATTTATGCCATTATAAAATGAAACTAGTATTTAAAACAGTAGTATTAAGAATACCAATTTATTGAATGCATTTCTCTTGCTCTGGTCTCCAACAGTCTTTTACAATGCATGAACTTCTGATTTTAAAACTAGAGTTGTAACAGTACAAACTCTTCCTGTTAGGTTCCTATACCAATAGGTTTCATCTTTCATGATTGACAGTGGAAGGGCTAAATATGTTCATCATTGCAGGCTGCAAAGGTTCCATATTTTGTGTACATACTATGAAAATTAAAAAATGAAAAGAGGGTATGCCTTAAAAGAATAATCAAAAGGCAAGAAAAACAATTGGTCAAAGGAATAGTGAAAATGAACCCCAAACTAAAGACCAGGAAACTGGCCAGTTAAAATGCCACTACTATCTTTTGGCAGTGTCACAGTCTACAAATACTGCTGCTAATCATACTTGATGGATGGCCCAACAGTCTAATTTGGACCATGCCATGTTTAAATTGCTTGTTGCAGAATAGAGAATGGTTCCTGTCCAAACAGCTCAAGCTTGGCA
>APFE030063235.1:0-17905 GCA_000404065.3 Pinus taeda
AATATGGCTTGTGGGTGACCATTGCATACGGAAACTGGTTGCAGTTGTCTATGGTTGGGAGGAGAACCATCATCCCTAATTCAATGGTTATTTTCATTGAGATAAGTGTTCCTCTCACGTTAGCTTACTCAATTATTCATACCTATTTAAAATATGGCTGTTGATCAATGTTAATGGAAGGTCCCAAACATGTTGTGTATATTTATGCATTGAACTATATGTATAGAAAATGCAAACTATATTCCATTTTTATATTCTAATAAATAATGAGTCGCATATATATGGGTTATTTGTCAAATATAGAAAAACGAGTTAAATTATTTGTGGAAGAATGACTTGTGTTGATGTGAGTATTTTAAATATCATGTGTTGAAGTAAGAATGGTGCGTGGATCTATCCATATTAAGATGGAGTTAAAGACTAAAAAAATGAATCTCAACTCCTTAGAGCTCTATAAGGTGGGCTACTCACAACCTGTGATGGCATACATGCCATGAATCATGGAAAATACTAGAGGCCATACTCATTTATTGGTTTTCTTGTCTTCATATTTTGATATATTCATTATCTGTAGAGATTGAATTGGTTTAATTGATATATATATCCCTTAAGATGTAAGGAAGTCCAACAAATCGAATTACTCATTCTTAATAATGAACCCTGAGGATACCCGTATCCTTTGATTCTTATTTCATTGTTGTCTCACACCAAATCCCGATTGAGAACTATAAGTAAAGCTAGTAAACTGAATAATTCTTATTTAAAAGTAGAGGCTTACACCATATCATTAATATTTGTGCCATAAGCATTGGCGATGAACGTTATATTCACCTACATCCAAGTATTTCCAAAGTGCATTGTCCAAATGCTTAAAAACAATACATCAATAACAATGTGTGGTTTGTGAACGTGAAATTTTCAGCTTCCTATTTGTGTTGGACTATCACTAGTAGCTAGCTTGAGAAATATATAGTTTAAGGATAGGAGAGGAATATCTAATCTTTCTCCAAGAAATCAATGTATCACAACGACTACTTCTAACCTCAATTTAGCAATTAATCATGTATTATTCTACAGTTTCTACTAGGTTCTTTGTATTAGGCACAAATTCCCTCACTTGGAGAATTCCATTCTATAGTGCATCACATTATAGGGGAGCATAGTGTATTATCACACCATATGTGCCCATTAAGAAACAACGTTATGAAATGAATCATCACCATCACAAAAATTCGCATAATATATCAGTGTCAATTACAGACTACAGTCATTGCCACTACATAGCTGGTAGTAGGTTATAATGTACATGATGACTCTACTCACTACATCATAACTCCACATGCACACAGTGTCTATCCTTAGTGTCTCCAAGCTCCTTCCCCCAATTTAATTGTGTTTCCTGGCCCTTTGCATGCATGTTTCTTTGTAAGTGTGTGATGCTCTGATTTAGAAGTTAGAGTACTTTTGTAGGACATCCTTGGGATTTTCTTACTTTGATGAGCATTCTAATTCATTGTAAGCTTTCCATCATTGACAGAATGATGCATAATTTTCTTTAGAGAAGCATTGACCTAAGCCTTGAAACCAATGTTAAGGACTCATTCTTATATCAGGAGAATCCAAGACAATGAAAACCCACTATATAGAAATTGTTTTTTTTGCAGTCTTAGTCTACCATTAGGGGATGTAACCTTTATGTATTTCATTTGTTCCCAGACTGAGTCTCTCACTGTTAGGGAATGAAAATTGACTCATTACAAATCAACTTAGAGAGTTCTAATTTATATGGTTAGGGCGACTTATAGCCATCTCTACTTCATAAGTTGCAGTAGCTTGCTGGTCACTGTACATTGAAAGCCCACAAACACGTGATGCCTATCTTTAGATTTTCCAAGTCTCCCTTAAAGATAAGAAAACACAAATTTTTTTAGGGTACTTTCTTCTCCCTAGTTGTAATTTTACTGTTACTCATGCAACCCTTATGCCTCCCCAGAAGCATATATACACAAATTTAAGAGTTTGCATAAAAGGCATGTATTGACAAGATTCAAATTCTTACCTAATGAAAAGATTGATGTGCTTAGAATGAGCCATTTACTTCTTACGACATAAAGGCTTCTAGCCAATTTCCCCATTTGACATTGTAGTACTTAATTTCCACCAATGGGCAATTGATGGTTTATAAAACATATCAACTTTTAGAAAATTGTGATTTCTTAAGCTTTGAACTAGTAATATAACCAGTTCAACCTAGATGCAAGGGAATGATGGATGTCTACTACATACAATACATTAATATTGTTTTGAGAAGACAATTGTTTGTTCCTTGTTGCTTAGGATGGTTATAGACAATGAAAATCAAAAGAACTGTTTTTCTCATCCTCTAGTTGAAAGAAATTCAATGCCCTACTTTGGAACATCCAAATCCTTATGGTATTACATGGTTCAAAGAAGCAAGACACTCTACCTTTGTGTGACTCAAATGTTTTGTTACTTTTGTTGTTGATTCATTAATGGATTGTGTGGATTGTGACTCCACACTGATTGATTATTGTAACTTACTCCTTGGTAATCTTTTTTTTTTTAACTGTAACAGATATGGAATTTATTTATTTGAAGAGATTTTGGGTCTTTGCCGAAGCGACCCCTATTACAATGCAGAATTCTAACTGCTGCTGATTTTGATCTACTACATTTTCAGGGAATTTGAACAAAACTTTCATTATTTACAATTAGCAGTCCTTTCATGAGTGAGCTGCCTTTGTTCGCCATCTGATCAGCTTCACTATTTGACTTTCTAGGAATATGATAAAACTTGAACGTGTTGAAATATAGGAGAACTCTCTTCAATCTGTCCAAAATTTTGTTGAGGCTGACATTGCTAAACAGAGTCTCCAAGTTTAGATTTTTTATTATTATCTCTGAGTCTCCGAAAACTTGAAGGTCTTTGACTCCTTTGTCTCTTGTAATAAGGCATGCTTTGAGGAGCCCAAGGATCTTAGCTTGGTTGTTGGATTTCTGTCCTAATCCCCAGCTGAAGCAGTCTTTTGAAAACCCGTCCGGAGAGTAGATGACCCCCCCCGCGATGGCGGCACCGGGGTTACCTTTGGATGCCCCATCAAAGAATATTGTGGGTAAATTTTGAGACCGCCACCAAGATTGAAAAGTGTCATCATCGTCTCTTATGCGCCAATCCAGATTGACATTTTGAGGAGAGAGTAGATACTTACGCAGATAAGGCACTAATGGGCCTAGCCACCTCTTTTATTCGGGCAGTAGCAAAGGATCTTCTTTAAAATATTGTTGTTGGGATGCTTCCAGGAGAAAGGATTTAGCTTTTGCAGCTACTTGTAACGGTGAATGCCGCATCTCTTTGAAGATCAGCTGATTGCGGACCAACCAAAGCTGCCAACAAACATATTTGGGAAGCGCTCTCCAGATACTCCTTGGTAATCTTACAAGTATTCTAAGAACACATTTTATTATGGTTTTCAAAAGATTAATAAGATATATAAATATATATGACAACATATGGAAATTGACTTCTTTGGTTAGTTCAAATTCATCTACTAAATTGGAACTTTCAAGAAGAATCATTGTTAATTAGGTTAATTTGTATAATTCTATGGTTCTTTGTGGTTTGAAAAGTGAAAGAAGACAATGTCATCAATATTTTTATTGCTACGAAATCCCTTCTAGATCCACGTGTAGATTTTTTTGAAGAATCTAAGGGGATTCTACCCATGTGGGCATTTCATCATTCTATTTTGTTCCATGATCTACCCAATCAACTTCCTTATAATGCTATTGTTATTGGTAGTGAAAAAAATGAAAAGAAGATTAGGAAGTTACTTGAAGAAGGTAATATTTTCCCCAACTCTTCCCCTCATGTTTCTCCTGTGTTTATTATACCCGAGAACAAATAGGGTGAATGGTGGTTTTTTATAGACTACAAGGCACTGAATATAGTAATTGTGTTAACTATTTTTCTCTTTGCATGATAAAAAATCTACTAGATCAAAGTTGGGGGAATTGTTTCATTATAAAGATTGACTTGGCATTGGGCTATCTTTGGAGTCATGTTGGACCTCAAGACACCTGGAAGACTACTTTCAAACCTAAGTTAGGATTTTTAAGTGGCTGGTGATTTCTTTTGGCTTACCAAAACTTATTCTACTTTCTAGAGCATTATCATTGATGTTTTAGGACTCATTTGAGTACTTTGTGGAAATCTATCTAGTTGGCATTTTTATTTAAAACAAAACTTGGGAAGACCATATGCGACATGTACTGGTAATGTTGGATTTTTCTTTGTTAAAAGATGTTGTAAGCTAAGATTAAGGAATTATTGTTTGACTAAACCTTGTATGTAGGCTTCATCATAAACGAGAATGAAGTTCATGCAAATCTGGGTAAAATTAAGGTGATCAATGATTGGCCATGTCCTAATACATTTGAATATTTGAAGAACTTCTTGGGTAGTAAAATTTTCTATAGGAAGTTAATGTACCATTTCTCTCATATACCCTGCCCTCTACATCAACTTACTAAGAAGAATAAATTTGCATGGGAACCATGATATGAAACTATATTTTAGAAGTCAGATGCTCTATAGTGCCAATTATGGTTGTTCTCTACTTGCAATTTTTTTTCTATGTAGAGACAAAAACTTCACATTATACAATAGGTGCATATCGTATGCAGGGAAGGCATCTTATAGCTTTTTGTTCATAGAATTGTGTCACTATATAGACTAAATCACAACACTATTGACAAAGATTTTTATGCATTTATCAATATTTGATAGAGAGATTTGTGTGGATGGTTTTCCGTTTGTGTTTGTAGGAAAGTTTGGGATGTTGACCAAACTTTCAACTCTGTGTACACCTAGGACTTAGTTAATTAAATATGGAAAATACATCTTATTAAGTAATGTGATTTCCTCTTTATCGTAGTATTGTCAAAGTATCATCACATTTTTGTAGCATCTCCATATTTGTATGATTAGCCACTCACAGTAGATGTCAAATGGTGTGCCTTGTTTGAATGTTATATTACGGAGATGGCTATGACAAGAGTAGTTTTAGGTTAAATAGATGCATAGTTACCAAGGCAACTAGCTTACTTAAGGCTGAAAAACTTATGTGAAGCTGGTATAAACCCTAACCTAACCCTAAAACATAAAATACGAATTGAATTTTGGTTTTAGGGAGAAATATAATTCCTACTATATGTTTTGGGCATATGATTTCAACCAAAGACCTACTTGTGAGGATGTAAGCAACTCAAGATTTGTTTATAGACAATGATATTCAAAAGAACCTTTTCTCTCATCCTCTAGTCGAAAAAAATTCAATTCCCTACTTTGGAACATCCATATCCTTATGGTATTGTATGGTTCAAAGAATAAAGACACTCTACCTTTGCGTGACTCAAATGTTTAGTTACTTTTATTATCGACTCACCAATGGATTGTGTGGATTGTGACCCCACACCAACTGATTATTATGACCTACTCCTTGGTAATCTTACTTGTATTCTAAGAACACATTTTATTATGGTTTAGAAAAGATCAATATGATATATAAAAAAGGATGACACCATATTGAAATTCACTTCTTTGGTTAGTTCAGATTTGTCTACTAAACTGGAACTTTCAGGAAGAACAATTATTAATCAATTTAATTTGTATAAGTATATGGTGCTTTGTGATTTGAAAAGTGAAAGTAGATAATGTCATCAATATTCCTAAAATACAAAATCCCTCCTAGATCCACATGTAGATGTTTTTAAAGAATAGTTGATTTCACATGTTGACCAATCAAGTGTCAAATACCCCATGAGCATAGTACATTTCAAAGTTTTCCATCATTTTCAGATCAGTCAGAATTTTCAGACTTCATTATTTTTATGCAGCATTTGGTCATCATGTTGTAAGCCAAATTTTGCATCCCTCTAAGGATGATGTAAAAAATTATCTTAGTATGATGAATATAAAGCCATGTAACACATCTAGGTAGCTTAAGATTTTTTGCTAGAGTGTTTTCTCTCTCGGGAGTTTCTTTCCTTAGCTAATTATTTGTGTTTGTTAACACTAAATAATTGGTTAATTTTTTCTCCCACACATCCCCCAAACCTAGAGTGAGGCTTGATGGTAAACTCTTAGGTGAGTCCTAGTGTATAGATTCAATGTAAAATGTCATACTAGATCTATAAAGTTTCACAGAATTTGGTTATGTCTAGAGGTTAAATTTTAATTGTTAAAATTCCTCTTATGAATGGATTTTTTATGTAATGTTTGATGTAAAGATGCAAAAAAGTGATATCTGTAGAAGTTGTAGGGGGTATGGGTACTTAAAATTATACCTCAACACCTCAAATTCTATCTAGACACATTTGAGTGTGGAAAAATATGTTTAAACCCCTCTAGAGTCATACTTTTTATTTTCCAACAAAAAATGGAAAAATAATTAGCCGGAAATTGTTGAGAAAAATAAAATTGTCTGCAAGTGAAAAAAAAATAAAAATAGTAGAGGACTTTCTCGAGAAAGAAATCAAGTAAAAATCTATGGAATCTCCACAAATCCAGCAAGTAAAAGTCCCACAAGAAATTTGTTGAATTAATTTCCAAGAAAAATCATTTTTTTAATGAGATGGTCCAAATTGGTTAAGTTGAATGAGAAATTTTCGAGGAGAAAATTTAGAAAAAATATTTTTTGGATTGAGATCAAATTTTTGGTCAATTGAACACCATCTTCAAGGGAAATTGAACTCCATTCTCAAGATCAGCGCGGGCAATCAAGGGATGAGATTAATTAGGCATGGATCAAGCCTTCAACTAGTCGTTTTCTTCTGGGATCAAGTAAGATTTGTACAATTCTTGGGCCTATTCGTTTTCACTTGGAGAGATATCTAATCTCTCATTTTTTCTATAAATTGAGCTCAAAACTCCCCATTATAACACAATCATAAATCGAACTCTTGGCTACTGAAGCTTTGCTACAATATTGTATCGGAAATTAGTTTCTGTGGGTCAGTTCATGTTGTCGTTCCTCTTGTATCTTCTATGGTAAATTATTTATGATTTCTTTTCTTAATGCTCTACTGGTTTTAAATTTGAATTATTGCTATTTCACTAGCGAGTTTGTGGATTTAATATTTGGACAGGTATCTTGCATTAGTCTTTGAGTTTAGAGAATCATTTTTTAAATTAATCGATCTAGTAGATATCTCTAGATATTTTGTTTCATTATGTTATCTAATTATTTATTATCTAACAATTTTAGCTCAAGTTTGTAGAGAACATTCTATTATTCAGATCTTAGGCATTAGGGGGTGCCTTTAGTTGGACTCGCTAACTTCCAAGATATAGAAGTGAAGAGCCTACTTCATTTTCTATCAAAGACTTATCTAACAAACTTTGGAAGGGTTTCTTGGCCATTTCTTGTGAAAAAATTAGTTATCTCATCTATTTCTCTTTACTAGTGTGTTATAACTTATTACTAAACAAATATCGCTATTTAAAGCTTGTATTTTAATACCCAAGAACAGAGTTGTACTCACACTCTTTGGGTAAATTAATTTGTAAATTTTGTAAATAATTTGTGAATTTTTACTAACCCTTATTGTGTATAAAGTTCATTTTTTTGTACATACTTAATTCTTATGTTGTAGATCTAAGCTTCTCTCTAGTGATCTATGCAGATCTTTAAGGAGATTTGTGGATTTAAAGATTTCAAAGTGATTTTGAAGGGGTCCTTTTGGAGGTTAATGGATAAATTGAATTACCTTTTTGAAAGCCCTCCAAACCTCTGTTCGTTGAACACAACCCTCATAAAGTTTTCTTGTAGATTTTCCTCTTGAAGAATCAGATGACTAAGGTTTCTAACTGAGCAAATTATTTTTTGGGAGTCATCTTCCTTTTCCTAGAAAATCAATTTTTTTTTGGGAAATCACTTCAATTTGAGAGGTTGTTTGCCCTTCTTGAATTAAGATTGAATCAATTTTGAACTATTTGCAAGAAATTTGAAATTTAAAAATTTTGAGGGGTTTACATCTTAAATGATGCAAGAGCATCTAACCATGCTTAATCAAAATATAAATTCAAAACTGTGAAAGGGGAAACATGGACAATCATTGTAAATCGGGGCTATTTCTGTTTAAATAGAGCTAAATTGATGGAATTGATAAGTCTCTGGAAGGCTTGATTAAATGTAATTATTTACCATGCATGCGTATAGAGAGATTTAGGGGTTCGATTAAGTGATTGTTGGAGAAACTCATGGATCTTAAATTATTCCTCCCTTTGTAATTTCCTATATAAGAGAGTTTGTGTTGTGTGAAAGAAATATAGAGTATGCAATGTAGCCGCAGGGAAATTTGTGACTCAAGCCATGAGGCCTTAGCTTATAATCGAGTTTTGTTTATAATTGAAATATGTGTGTTATTATACATCTAGGCGAAGTCTAGATTTTGTGTGTCTATGTATTGCTTACTTATATATTCTTTACTGTCAATTGGTAAATTGCGTGTGTGAGGGTAAGGGACGAAGTTCCTATGAACTTCGCCTTAAACAAGTATGGCAGAGATAAATTTGTGTTGTAATTCCACTGACAAGCGAACAAGAGATCTGTTAGATTTGAGAACTGATCAACGGAGGAGAGTTTCAATTGCAACTAGAGTCGATTGAATAGCGCAGCGGAAACCATCAGATCAGCTAGATCGGCGGATAATATCGATGGAAGAGGAATGGCGAATATTAGAACCACGTGTTAGTAGAATAGAAGAGTGGTCTTCGTAGGCGGTAAGCAATATCTCGCGCGTCCTAAAAGCTGTAAATGGTATTCTACAATTTCACATGATTAACCTTAGCGAGCGACATGTAGTACGAGAAAACTACTTTTCTCGCGCGCTCTCGATCTGATATCGGTCGTACAAGAATTCATGTGAGATTGCACGATAACCATTGGACCACGCGGGATTGATTGATGATGGAGATCGCCCAAGCTAGTTGGCGAGTGGGTGACGCGACAACCATTGGATTAGACGAGACAGATTGATGGTGGAGGTTTGGGGCGCACAAAATTCAAACGTTGAAATAACTACATCAGCTATGGGACACACAGTTTACGATGATTGGTCAAGTTTGTTGTGAATTCCGCTGATTGTAATGCTTCCGATGTATACGTGGGCCCATAACCCATAGGTCCAAGCGCGGATTTTGTAAATATGCAGCTTTGCTGCATCAAAGTGGTATCAGAGCATAAGAATATTCTACGTGCAAAAGAAGGAGGTACAGTTATGTTGTAGATTGGAAAGTTTGTGGTCTTTATATTTTCCTACAACTAGCGGCAAAATAAGGTGAGAAGATTGCAGCAGCGTAGAGCTAGGAGTGCTCAATTGGTTCCAGAAGAGAGAACTAGAGAGATGTCGAAAGACTAAGCTCAGAGGATGGAATCTTGGTGAGGTATCAGCTAGCAGGGAGGACTTGTTACTGCAAAGGTTTTGTTGCAGCTCACAGAAAGATCATAAAGGAAATTTCATAGAGGATGTGGGTAGAATTGCTAAGGGATGAAGAAGGCATATGACCAGGAGGTCATAAAATTTTTGTACCTCGGGAGTTTGATGCAGGAGCATCTGACCATGCTTAATCAAAATTTAAATTCAAAACTGTGAAAGGGGAAATGTGGACAATCATTGTAAATTAGGGAAAAATCTGTATAAACAGAGCTAAATTGATGGAATTGATAAGTCTTTGGAAGGCTTGATTAAATGTAATTATCCGCCATGCATGCTTATAGAGAGATTTAAGTGTTTGATTGAGCGATTGTGGGAGAAACTCATGGATCTTAAATGATTCCTCCCTTTGTAATTTCCTATATAAGAGAGTCTATGTTGTGTGAAATAGATATAGAGTATGCAATGTATCCGCAGGGCAATTTGTGACTTGGGACATGAGGCCTTAGCCTGTAATCAAGTTCTGTTTATAATTGAAATATGCATGTTATTATAAATCTAGGCGAAGTCTGGATTTTGTGTGTATGTGTATTGTTTATCTATATATTCTTTACTGTAAATTGGTAAATTGCATGTGCGAGTGTAAGGGACGAAGTTCCTATGAACTTCACCTTAAACAAGTATGGTAGAGATAAAATTGTGTTGTAATTCCACCGAAAAGCGAACGAGAGATCCGTTGGATTTGAGAACTGTTACAAACCCATTTGGGCACATCAATCCCATCATACAGATCAGTGTTTTAGGGCTCATCAAACCCTAATTTCAGTTGCTTCATGCCCTAAACAAGTCACCCCTTTGAATGCCTCCTTCCCAGATAGTTTCATGACTTGAAGACATCCAGAGATAGCCTCTAGAGGGAACATCGTAGGTAAGCCCTTGTAAGGGTGCATTGCATAGCAGTTGAGTCCATGCCAGGGTGCTCTGCAGAGAAATTAGGCTTCCTTCCACCTGTGCTAGGCGATATTGAGTGAAATTCACATAGGGTTTGGAGAATATTCTTATATTTTGGAGTAATCTAGAAGGTTCCCTCACTTATCAACTCCTCTAAGCTCGAAAATGGATGAGGAATGAATTAAGGTGCATCCTATCCTCTCATCCCTTCCTCCATGGAACTAATTCTAAGTATGGAAGGCCATTCAATGCCACCATTTATGACAAAACCTCCTTCATCTTCCTATAAATTGACCACTCATCTAAGTGATCATGAACTGGATTATGTTGAATTGTAAGGAGATTATGATGTTATGGGATTAAGCTTTGAAGCAGGTATTGTAATGCTACAAGTTTGTCATACTTTTGATGTGACGTCGATGGGATCCAAGCTGGAGGAGTGGCTCAATAAAGTGTTTGAACCTTTCTCCCATATGTTTGTATTGTTTCATAATGCTTATATGTGTGAATTGTATCTGATTCCTTTCACTTATATTCAATAGATCGTGTGCATTGATCGATTCTTTGTTTTTTGTTGTGTTTACAGGTACTTCTCAAGCATATTAAGTACGGGAAGAAGCGACAGGATCGATACAAGGGAGACGAGAGGAAATCAGAACTACAAGTAGGTATTTTAATCCTCTCATATTATATATTGCTTATAGGAAAAGGCTAAAACACTTTAAATTGTTGTTCTAGATACAACTACTTATCTAAGGAATTAGTGTTTATCCGTAGATACTAAATTCTCCAAAACAAATTGGAGACTTCGTTGGGGATAAATCCTATTTCCTAGTAGCTTATGCACCTCCAGGACATCCTTGCAGACCTTACTAGTGTTCATAGATTGTAATTCAGCTCTTTGCATTGGAAATTTGGTCAAAACTGTGTCAAATTGCCTCTTGAAATGGCTCACTATCACCAACGCAGCTTGTGAGGGACACAGTGCATTGCAGAGCACCCCTGGCTTAGGGACAGTGCTCTGAAGCACACTGTCTCCGATTCAGGGCTGCGCTGATCCTCCTAGGGTCAGTTTCCCACCTTTGGAAAGTGCTTTTGCCAAATTTTCTCTGTTTGTTTGTTTGTTGATTGATCAATGAATGTTATGTCTCAAAGAACAAGTTTCCATCTCCTGATCTAGCCCAACTTTGATTTGATTGATTAACATTTTTTAATGTTTTCTTTGTCACTATCGATCTATAGTCAAAGTTAAAATATAGTTGATTTATCTTCATTTGAAAGAAAGTAGCGTATAGTCTTCTCTTCCTTCGAATTAGACCTGTCGTAAAAGTCTTCATTCTTATGAAGATTGATCGATTGTATGTGCATATTTCCTTTTGTTCATATTCACATTGAGGAAATTGAAAGTGTAGGGAAATTGCATTAGATTGTGCTCTTTGCTCTTTGATCGAAAGAAATCTAATTGCGCTATCCCTGTGTAGCTAGGATTTTCATCGTTAAATTGAATGGAAAGAATTCTTATCATAATAGTTGCATTCCTAGGAATTTCAGAATACATCACATGGTGAACTTGAAATGAAAATTCCTAAGCAAGATCAACTTAAAATTAACATCAATTTACCTAATGGAACATTGTCATTAACGAGAACATTTAGTGGTTCTAAGCTAGAGATGTGTTTCAGCGTTGTAAAACAAAGCAACTGTCGCTAACTTGTCTGCAATACATCCCGAGTGTGATACCTCATTCCACGTACATGAGTATATCGTAACTCTTCCACATATCCTTGGGTATATAGGGCGGTGTTACAGTATGTAAAGTATATGGGAATGCTCTCACTATGCGGTTTTGCATTAGACAACGCTTATACCGATTGGGCCTCCATGTACCTTTGGATATATATGGGAGGACAACTCTAGGTTGATATCCATCCTTAGGTAACCGAGTTAGCCACCTTGTACACTGTGATACACCGAACACAACATTCGGGGAGATTGCCTGCCCGTACTTCTTGGTTCACCAAGAGGTATTCTCCAGTTCACAGTTGCTTGGTAAACCTTTTGCCTAGATTATCCACATTTTGTTTGTTATGTTACTTTGATTACTAAAATTAATTGACCGTGGATAACATCCTCCATGCTCACTCCTTAGTTGATCTTAGGTTGAAACATATGGCGACAAATCTGGAGTTAACCGATCAAGGACTTCCTTTTGATGGGAATCCTAGTTGTTTTCCTCCTTTTTGAAATATTTGTGCTCCATATATGGTTACATTGTCCCTTCTGGGATCTACCATTGACTTGCCAGTATGGCTGTTATCAACCCCCTTGGTTCAAAATGTCATGATTCTTCACAATCGAGTACCCCTCTAACTGGAAAAAATCAACCTTCAGTTGATCATAAAGTTGACCCTTTGCCTTCTTCCTCGGTTGTTTCTTCCTCCCTTATTCCTCTTCGCAGTATTGGTACTAGTAACGAGGTGGCTAAGAAGAAGAAGAAAAAGAAAATTCAGTAGAGGGGCAACCAAGCAACCATTTCTTTGAATGCAACATCTGATGAGAAATCGTCCCTCAAGCCTCAAAAAGTTTGATATCCATGCAAAATTTGTACAGGATACCATCTTATTTGAAATTGTCCTGATATTCCTCAAATCTTAGAAGAATGGTCTTCTCGTTCACATAATCTTGTGTCATCAACTTCTGGAGATCATTCTGGTGACACACCATCAACTAGTGGTAGCAAAGTTCATGGAAAGAAGGGTAAAGTTAAGTTTACTTGTAGGTTATGTGAAGGGAATCACCCCATTCACCTTTGTCCCTATCTAGATGAAGCCAAAAAAGTGTTGGATAACCGTGAGTCGGTCCTGCATCACCGCAACAACTTCCATCTGGTTACGGGAGACTCTCCCTTAATCCTTCACTAGTTGATGAATTGACTAACTGAAATCAATCGTCGATTAAACCCACTCTCTTTGAAATTGAATCCTATGAGTCCATACTCGACCCAAATCAACAAGTCGAGGAAACAGTTGACCCGATTTCACCTTCAGTTAATCGTACATTTGCTGAAGAGAGTGAATATGATACCACTTAGGTTCTTTTCGTTTCTTCAGATTCCAATGAGCTTGGAGGCAACTCTCCTGATCCATCAAGACAGGAGGAAAATCCTCCCGTTCTCGTAACTCAAGGGGGCGATTCTCCCGTTCTTTCGATACCCCCTCTAGGTAGACTAGTCACTTCCTTTGATTGGAATCGACTAGCAGGATTTATTCTTCCTTCTTATGTTCCTTTCCAGATCATAGTACATTTGTAATATGATTGTATCTGGCACTATTATAGATGAAGGTGCATTTGCGAGTATCCTTTCCTCAACTGCTTGGTAAGCACTCAGTTCACCGCCACTTGTGCGTGTTACTCAGAATCTGTTGGCTTTTAACAGAGGAACCAGTCAACCATTAGGGATCCTTCCTCAACTACCTATTAATTTGGGAGGATAAATTGTTTATCTGAACGTGATAGTAGTCCCAAGCCCTTTATATTACAATTTACTTCTTGGGCGCAACTATGTTTATGACATGGGAGCTATTGTTTCAACACTCTTTCGAGTGATTTGTTTCCCGGATGAAGGCAGAATTTCCACCATTGACCAGCTTTCATTTCTCGGTCCAAATATGCCTTCCAGTCAACCATCTTCCCTAAATGGTCCTTTTGTACCAATGGTATCATCCCTGCCACGGGTTAATTATGTGGCAACCCATTCCATGCCTACATCAATGGATGATCAATTCCATGATGTTGTACATTATGTATTAGGGGCATTGGAACCATCTCTCTCTTTCCAAAGCATTATTCTCCCATCAGATGAGAACCTCTTGGAAGTCATGACCTCATATCATGGATCATGGAAAACAAAGGTCATATGAGGATAGTTCTTTTACTGTGTCAACCTCATTAAAAAAATTGAAACAGGTCATATGAGGATAGTTCTTTTACTAAGTCAGCCTCGTTAAAAAATGAAATAGGCCAATGAGGATAGCTCCTTGTCTTGTGTCAACCTTGTTAAAAAATGAAACCAAGGATCTAAAGATAGTTCTTTTACTGTGTCAACTTCATTAAAAAATGAAAGAGGTCCTTGAGGATAGTTCTTACTATGTCAACCTCATTAAAAAATGAAATAGGTCCATGAGGATAGTTCTTTTATTATGTCAACCTCATTAAAAAAGTGAAACATCTCCCACGCGAATAGTTCCTTGTCTTGTGTCAAGCTCATTAAAAAATGAAACAAGGAGTATAAGCATAGTTCCTTGTCTTGTGTCAATCTCATTAAAAAAATGAAACAAGGTCCCCTGGAGCAAAGTTCCAAGTTGAGTCTTTGATTAGATCTCGTAAAATCCTAGTCGAGTCTTTCACTTGATCCCGTAAAAGAACCTTCATTCTATCCACCTGATATCCATGAGTAGTCTAAATAGGTGAATGTAATGAAGCTTGGGGGCATGCACTTAGTGGTAAAGTTAAGTTTCGCTGTAGGTTATGTGAAGGGAATCACCCCGTTCACCTTTTTCCCTATATGGACGAAGCCAAAAAGGTGTAGGATAACCGCCTTGCTTCACCGCAACAACTTCCATCTGGTTTATAGGAGACCCTCCCTTGCGCAAGGCTTCAACATACCTTCCATCTTTCCCCATCTTGCAAAGCTCCCAAGGCTCCACGCTGTAAAATGTTAGAAAAAATTTATGAGGGCAAAGGAGCTCAGAAATCAATTGTGGCAAAGTCAACTGGCTCAAAAATAGGTTGCAGCCAGGTATCACAATCACACAGGGACTTAATTAAAACAAAAATCAAAACAGAGTAAAACAAAAGAGGGTTGTAGTAAATTTACTTGTGTAAAATTAATACCATAACACAACTAGCCACACTTTATATTATATGTCAAAACATAAGGAAATACATTCACGTGATAAATGGAGGCTACAGCTCCAAGTGAAAAACACAACAAACTTATTACGATTTACACGTCACTGGGGTTGCAGAGTAAAATTCTGTAAAACTTCATAAAACTGGTTTTCACGCGCCCACCAATATTTTATCCACGATTTTCTCCTCACTACCTCATAAAATCTCCTTCTCTAACTTTCCCAACATGCCCAACATTACAAATGATATTTTCATCCATATTTATCTCAACATACAAATTTGACATTAATACATGACAGAGAAAATAATTAATATGCAGCGTGGGTGATTTTACACAGTAATTGGTTTTCTGAACTTGCAAGAGTTGTGGAGTGTGGGCAACAATTGAGTAGTGAATTCTTGCCCATACTTATTTACTAAACTTCATTGAATGCCTTAACTCCTCTGTTGTGTTGCAGAATGTTCAGGGTTGTACTTCTACTTTGACTTCATTCCTTTCGCCTACAAACAAAATCGCAACCATGCAGTAGGTGACCGGGCAAGCATGGTGTTTGTCAATTTGTTTAAGGTGGTGGTTAGGATTAATATTTCCAACACTCCCCCTTAGTCACAGTTGCCACCATTGACAATTCCCAAACAATCTCTGAAATAAGCAAAACTTTCACGTGCTAGTGGCTTTGTGAAAATATCAGCATATTGTTCCTATGACCTGCAGTGTTGCAACACAATTTCATCATTGTTAATCAACTCTTTGATAAAATGATATTTAGCATCAATATGCTTGTCATCTTGTGAAACACAGAATTCTTTGGCAATGCAATTGTTGATGTGTTGTCACAGAAAATAGTTGGCGTTCCCTTTTGGTCATGGCGAAGATCCCTCAACACCCTTCTCATCCAAACTGTCTGACACACTGTTGTTGTTTCGGTGACATATTCAGCTTCTACTATTGACAGTGACACTATTGGCTGCTTCTTGGAGGCCCATGAAATGGCTCCAGAACCCAAGTGAAAAACATATCCTGAAGCGTTCTTTTTGTCATCTTCACTTCCTTCCCAATCACTGTCAATGTAACCAACCGACTTGAAAACATCTGTTGTGATGTACTAAACGCCATACTATTTTGTCCCATTGACATACCTTAGAATCATTTTCGCTATTTTCCAATGTGTTTGGGTGTCTCCATGAACATCGACACCAAACTCACTGCATACATTATATTCGCCTAGTAGCGATTAAATACATCAAGCTACCTATCATACTTTTGTATAATGTCAAATTGACATTACTACTGCAATATTATTTTCTCAAATTCAACCCCATGAGAGTTGGATTTGGTGCGGGCTTGCTATTCTACATATTAAACCTCTCCAAAATGTCTGCTACATACTTTGCTTGAGAAATAAAAATGCTATTTTTTGTTTGCTTCACATCACTCTCTTTGATGTAGAGAGTAGGCTCACTGTCACATTTGTCGAAACCATTGTCCAACAAGTAGGCATCTATCCTGTTTTACCATGCACGTGGTGCTTTCTTTCGCCCATAAAGAGCTTTCCTCAACCGATACACTTTATCTTCTTGGCCTTCTAACTCATAACCAGGTGGTTGTGTGACATACACTTCCTCTTTCAGCACTCCATTCAAGAACGTTGATTTTACGTCCATTTGATACACTTTCCATTTATGTTGCATGGTAATCGCCACAACTATACGCACTGTCTCCATCCTCATGACTGGCACAAACATCTCTTAATAATCTCTTCCATGCTGTTGCTTGTATCCTTTGAGAACTAGCCTTGCTTTGTGCCTTTAAATCTTTCCCTCCATGTTTCTTTTGGTCTTGTAGACCCACTTCACTCCAATGACTTATTTTCCTTGCAGAAGGTTCACTAACTCCCATGTGTCATTATTTTATATTGCTCTTATTTCTTCTTCCATTGCTGCAACCCATTTTTCTTCTTTGACTGCATCTTCAAAGTGGACTGGGTCATCTATATGACAAAATAAAGAAAATAATGAATTCATACCAGCGCTGCTATCAACCTCATCTTGCTCATAAATTTCATTTAAATTTCTGAATTTTGGTCTTCTTGTGCTTGCTGAAGATGGGTTTGACATGTCACTTGGTGTTGCGCTTTGTGGCATGCTTGGAGAAGCACTTGCTTTACTGCGTGATGTTGTCCTATTATTTGTTGATGGTGTTCCTTGCTGCCTACTTTGTTGCGCTTGAATAGGAGTAGAGGAAGTCATTGTTGAGGAATTACTTGTTGCTGGCAATTCCTCTTTGTCGTCATGTGATCCAGGTGGATATTGGTGGCCACCTGCCAAGTCCACATGGACCCCCACCATTATCTTTCTCAGCATTTTCAGTTTCCTTAATTGTAGCACAACTTACTATTTTTAGCAGTTTTTCGGGTCCTGAACTTCCGGAGCCGTTTTGAGGCCCTAAACGACGTTTTTTGGGATTCCAGTGGCAACACGGGTCCATGGAACATGGACCGGTGTTGCCGTTCCAACAATGATAGTGCTCGAATAGATCTTTCTAATGAGCTATTGTACGCGTCAAACAGAGATCATATGCTAAAGT
>APFE030063235.1:30562-54326 GCA_000404065.3 Pinus taeda
TCAATCATTATAATATACAGATAGTTCGGGGTTTTCAGCTGTATGCTTTCCCCATTACATACTGTGTTGATATGTGTGATTGATGCTTCAATGTGCGCATGCGATTGTCTCTTTAATACTGCAAATTGATGATCAACGTAGAGGAGGTTATGTATTATGCATGCATTTCGCAAATAATGTATAATCAGGATAATCTCTGTGAATAAGTGTCATATTATTCAAAATTTCTACAGTCCAAGCTATGGTGGGAAGAGGTAAAAAGGTTGATGTTGTGACATATGATGTATTAATAGAGCGGTTTGGCAATGAAGGGAGAGTTGAGGAGGCCAAAAATCGTTTTCTTGAGTTTTTGTGAAAGGTTGTCTAACTGAGGATTCTCGAGACAAGACTTGGAGGGAAACCACAATAAACAAATGTTCCTATTATGAATTTTTGTTTTATTTTGGTTTTGTTCACAGGTTCCCTTGCATGTTTGTTAGATCTATGTATTTGTCATGCATTTTATAGGTTACGATCTTTCAACTTGCAAAGGCCATAGAGATGTATTTTATAAAATATAGTCCTTTGCTAAAATTAACATTTTGTATCCCTTTGTTAGAATTTTGTTTGTGATCACATATGTTTTAATTGTGGCTATGGGTTTTCCAACAACAATTACAAACACTTATGGAAAACCTGAATTACACAATGGAACCTCACTATATCAGATGTGTAAAACCAACGAGTGTCCTCAAAATAGGGGTTTTTAAGAATTTCAATGCCTTACAACAACTACGTTGTGGTGTAAGTAAATTTTGGCACTTTTTGCTTCAGCTTAAGCTCAAATACATAGTATACATTAAAGGAAGATATATTTATGGCCAACATCTTCTTGTCTATAAACTCTGCATTTTCATATTCTAAGGTGTCCTGGAGACAATTTGGATTAGTTGTGATGGATATACCACTAAACGAGCATTTGATGAATTCCTAAATTGTTTTGGCATTCTTTCCCTGGAAGTTTGGAGGGGTATATTTTTGCATGCCATGTGCTTCCAAGTTAATGAAGTTCCTTCTCATAAAGTTCGATGTTGTGTTTGAAAAATGATAAACATTTTAGGCTTCACCCTTTGTTGTTATACCTTTTTAATTGGCTGCAACTATGATGAAAAAACTGTGTGACAAGATTATCAAGTTTGTACAAGGTTTTCCTAAGAGCTAGACAGATGGGTGAGTTAGATGCTTAAAGAATTGAAATATTGGGACAGGCAACGAGACTCATCTAGCGCCAAGTTCACACACATCTAGCTAAGAGAGAATTTTTTTCGTACACAATGACGTAATTCATTTCCAAGATTTATGGAGAGGTATTTTGTTCTTCAATTATTATCATAGACATATTTAATTTTTATTGTATATATTAGTGTCTTGTTATCTGATAAGAAGAGACAAGTTGCATTTTCAATTGATTTCGGTATTAAGGTTATGTTTATCTTGATTCATCCACACAATGTCATGCTTTGGGACAATTTCCTTTCACATGCTTCTACAGTAGGTCAAGGTAATGAATTTTTCTTTTAACTAAGAGATTCTCTTCTTGGAGACTACTAGGGAAACCAAGGCATTAAAGGAAGCAAAGAACAAATTGGAGAAATGTATTGAAGAGATGACATGGCAACTAGGTGAGGGTAATATTTGTTCTTTACTTTTGTTAGCTTTTTTGGTTAGATTTCTCAATTTCTCACAAGATCAAAGTTGTTTGGGTCATGTTGAGAAGTTTTTCTGGGGCTTAGATGTATGCATTATGTGGTACTCTTTGGCCCAAGTTTTATTGCTTTCCCGAGATTCTATGTAAAAGAAAATTTAATCCATATGAAAATTTATGAATTAAATAAAAGTGGTAAGTTATGATATTTTCTTATATTTCTATGTTAGCTTAAATTTCTACTAAAATTTTCTTGCCTGTGGTGATAGTTATTTGAAGACACTTTAAATTTACTCTCTAATGATTGTGTCTAGGGATTCCAATCATCTCAATCTAGCTAGGGTATCTTTGGTGCAATGATCAGTAGGTTGGATGATGAGTAGGTCAAGGTCAACAAACATTTCAGTTTGGTTGCTGCAAGAGCATATTTGTATGAACATATCCTTTTATTTTTCCCATTTGGTAAGTCTAGTTTTTGTGATATAGTAGGGCAAATTAGGGTTTTATTTCTAACTAGGGTTATGTTATCAAACAACAGTAAACATAAATAATAAAATTATTTTATGAAAAAATGAATATGAAATCTAATAATAAATATAATCCTTTGAATGAAAATAACATTGATCTAGAGCTTACTACCAGTGTGTTGAGGAATTATATCAACAACTATTATACCCTTGTTCATCATTTAAATGATTTTTTATATTTTATGATTTTTGATTTAAAATATTATCAATGATAATTGTTTAATTGTTACCATCTATATTATTTAATATATATTTAAATACTATATATAACTTTTCATTTTACACGTTATTGTGATTGTAACAAGTTTATTTTAATATTATTAGTAATTTCTAAATTAATTTTATAGTAATTTCTAAATATTTTTTGTTTTTATTAGTAATTATTTACATATTTAAATTATTTTATAAAATAATATCGCCTAATTTATTATATTATTTTATATAGTATAGCTATCGTTTTATATATATATAAACACTATGGTTAATATTAAAATTCTTTTTAAATTAAAATAATTGAGTGAACATATGTTTCATTAACAATCCTAAAGCCATAAACAAATATTATGTGTTTAACATATATTAACACACATAATACTCTATCTTTTAAACATTCTATTCTTCCGAATTAATCGCCGAAACCATAATTTTCGGGATTATAAAGCGTCCTCCATCTACGACTAAATCTATGGCAAACGATTGTCAAATTCATAAAAACTTTTTACTTTAATTTACACGGAAATTTTATTTTAAACAGAACATCTAAAACATCAGGAAACCACAATCTGAACTCCGTTGTTCTAACTTCCATCTTCCACCTTCCATGTTCCACACCTGGCAGCTCCCGTATATCAGGGCAATTAAGATATTCAAGCTTTGTAAGCTGCCCCAACCCTTCTATTGTCTCGATCTTTGCACATCCATAAACACGCAACTCCTCCAATGATATCAAGGCTTCAGCACCTGAGATCTCCTCTATGTTTTCACACTCATCAAGGTTGAGAATTTTAAGTTTTGGCAGACCACAGAGCCTTCCAATTTTCCTCAATTCCTTACAATGAGTTAAAAAAAGAACTTCAAGGTTAGGCCAAATAGCTCCATGAAACGCGCATTTGTCCAATGTATTCAACTCTGTTTCTGCTTCTCCTTCAACCCTTCTAAATGGAAGCTCGCGCAGTGGACACTCACTTACGTGTAACAATATGAGATTGTTCATCATTTTTTGAGGTAAGTATTCTATCCCACATCTACATATGTCCAAGACGGTCAACTCAGTCAACAGTCCAAAGGAATCGGGCAAGCATTTCAACCCCGGGCAATCCTTTATGCTCAAAATTTTCAACTGAGTCAACAGTCCAAAGGAATCGGGCAAGCATTTCAACCCCGTGCAATCCTCTATCCTCAAATATGTCAACTGAGTCAACGGTCCTAAAGAATTGGGCAACCATTTCATCGTTCCAGACACATCCAACTGTACCAAGAACCGTTGATGTGCCACTTGGGGAGGCAATTCCCACACATTGCCACAACCTTTAAGATCTAACTTTTTCAGGGTGCTAATATTTCCAAATGCTTCGTTGGAGATGGTCAAATTTGAGCAACCTCTCAGAAATAGGTATTGCAGTCCAGCAAGGTTCCCAAAAGAACTTGGAAGCATCTGCAGACTGGAAGCATTTTTCAAATCTATTTTCTGGAGGTTTGCTAGATTTCCCAGTGAATCAGGAAGTGAGATCATTTCTGTGCAGTTTCTTAACACTAATTGTTCCAAGGAATGCACATCACATAGTTCTTCCGGCAAAGTTTTGAATGCTGCATGCCTTATGTCAATCTCTACCAAGTTCTTCACCTGCATTAAGGACTTGGGAAAGCGACAAAGTGGAGCGCAGATGCACAGCTTTCGCAACTGTTGAGGCACCTGCAGTGTTTGTGTTTCAACTATCACAGAAACGTCTATGATGATTTTCACTTAAAAAATGAAGTTGAACGCTGAAGGAGAAAAAAAAACAAAAAAAACAAAAAAAAACACATACCTGAGATTCACGTTCCCACAATATTCTTAATTTATTTCCTTCCACTTCCAAAACTTTTAAATTCTCCATGGGAATACAGGAAGGTAGGGAAGAGTGTGTACACTTATACCAGCGGATCCACTGGATCTGTGGTGCTCGGGCCCTCCTCAGTATCCGTTCCAAATAATCACCTTCAGCCGAGACAAGTTGCAAATTCAAAATGCCACAAGAACGGAAATTATCTAAAACACGCCTCAGATAGTTCCCAAACAACTCAGGACTCCATCTTCTGTACCATGACATCTCACTCATCAGCAAGCGAGTATTCTCTTCATTGAAATTGAGAGGACCATCCATCATAATTCCGCGAACTTCGATGTTTCCCTGTTCATTCATGAAAATTATACAAAGGTTTTTCTTTCTTTCTCAGCAAACAAATTAGAAACTCAAGTATTCATCTTCAAAATTTTGAATGATTGCAGCACTTACACATGAGGATCGCTCCAACAAATGATCGATGTTGTTGGGCGTCTGATGCCAAAAACGTAGAGTAGTCGCTTCCTCCGCAATATGTCTTCCCATATCTCTGATTTGATCATGCATTTTTACCTTATTTTCATCATCAAATTCCAAGAGACACTTATTCTTTAGATTTAGAAGCTGCCCAACTGAACCACAGATTTTTATTACAGTATCTATGTCTTTTCCAGTGAAGAAGCAAGCAATATCTAAGAATATTTCTTGATCCTTTGAACTGAGCGAGTCATAACTGATTTTAAGTCGCTCATATATCTCCGTAGTAGGTAATATGTGGTTTAGTCGATTCAAAGTCTCTTGCCAGTAACATCTGTCATCTTCACCAAACAGAAGCGCGCCAAAAACTTTCAAGGACAATGGCAAGCCATGGCAAGCTCTCAAAAAGCCATCTACCAGATCTGCGAATTCTGGTAGAGGATTTGGCTGATTGAAGGCATGATAGCAGAAGAGCTTTTTGGAGTGCCCTAAATCCAGCCCCTTTAACTCGTAGACTGATGTCTCTGCGACTTTTGCTATTTTGAAGATTTTCTTGTCACGAGAGGTGATCAAAATCAAGCTATTGGAGCTAAGAATATCTTTAATTGGGGAAAACGGTTCCAGCTGTCGAGCATGATCTACATCATCTAAAATTATAAGAAAGTTATAAGACGAGGACAGATGCTTTAAAAGCTTCTCTATACCTTCATGAATGTTGTCTATTGGCAGGTCCAATCCAGTCAACTCCTTCAGTAGTTTCCTCTGCAAAGAATGTAGAGAGCCATTGGCATCGTTTTCTCTGACGTCATATAAAAAACACGATCTACTGTAACGCCATCTCCTCTCGCTGAAGTACTGTTTGGCCAGTGTTGTCTTTCCAACACCGCCTTGACCCACAATCCCCACAACGTTGTCCTTCTGCTGCTCCAGAACTTTGGTTTCAAATTCCTTCAACTTTGCCACCAAGCTTGTTGGACGTTCGGCCACAAATTTCAATGGTGTTTTGTCAACATGTTTCAACACGCGCAGCACGACCGCTTCCAACAGATCTCCCTCGTCCCTGAATATCAGAGAATAAAACAACTGGTAAAAGGCACTTATATAAAATGTCGCATGCCTAACAATGCATACCTAGATCGGAGAAGAATGGAAGAGGGAGGGCGGTGGTCAGTTTGAGATTCTTACCCGTTAAACTGCTTTAACTCGAAACCACTTATGTTTGCAGCAGTGGAGAGAGCTTCTCTCCACTTCTGAATAGTGTCTGAGTCGTATCGATTTTTCTCTTGGTGCTTGCCCAGGGCTTCAGCATACCTTCCATCTTTCCCCGTCCTGCGGAGCTCCCAAGGCTCCACGTTGTAAAACACAGGAAGAATAGTGGCCCCCGTCCTTATCATGCCGATGAGCTCATCCAGACACCATTGAGAGTTCGCATAAGTGGGAGAAAAAACCGCTATGTGAATAGCGGCACTTTGAATTGCAGCTTCTATTTGAGAGGGAAAGGTGCGCCCCTTTTCCAATTCTGGTTTGTCCAAAAACACTCGCAATCCAAACGATGTAAGACGTTTGTAAAGATGACTGGCGAATGTCGTCTTCACATCCGGACCTCTGTGATTGATGAATACCTCATAAGAGGTCGATGGAGAAGAGGAAGAAGCAGCACTGTCATTGTGTTGGGGAGCGGTTTGTGCCATTTGAATGAGAATTGCGATGAATGGATAGACAGACTAATGAATGGATAAAATGGCAGACAGAAAATAAGCAGGCAGATAGATCAGATCGCGGAGCTCACGAGAACTAATCAGCGAGCGTAAATAGATGATTGAAGCGCAGGCGGGTGGATTAAAATGGCGAGACGCCTTGTAAATTTTGTGGAAATTATGCTTCGTCTCAGATGAAGAATTTACCAAATCTCCGTCCACGATCATGAAGTGACAAGGCCAATAATTTAATATTCCACCCCTGGAAATTTCGTACATCTAACGCTTCGCAGTGTAAAGGCCCCATCTAAACATAAATCCTTATGGGCCCTAGTATATTGACCGACATTGTCAAAGTGGAAATATGTCCAGAGGTTTCCAGTGCCAGGAAATTTCGTGGAAATTGCGTCCACAGGTCTGAATACAAGGATTAATCAACCGTCCAGTGCCAGGAAATTTCGCGGAAATTGTCCACAGGTCTGAATACAAGGATTAATCAACCTTCTTTGCATACTTTCCCTATCCACTTGAAATCTTGTGGATATTTAGTCTAATCTATGATCAAAAGGATCTATCAACAGCTCAGGAATTTCCATCACTTGGGGCCCTCGTGGTGAAGTAACAAATTGGAGAAAGAGTTCAAACGCATATTGGATTCTGTTTATTTGGAAAGGTTTTTAAAATAATTATTATATTATTTAGCTTTCATCACTGGTGCTGCTTATAATTAATTAAAAGAAATAAGAGTGGTCCGCTCTGGAATATTCGCGTCAGCAAAAACAAAAAATTCCAATTTCCACCACATGCGCACCGCAGAGTGAGGACATCGTCGGTTCGCTTAACCCTGGTTGGACATGGCCAACAACCATCGACCGTGATTAGTTTTGAGAGCCGTCCAGGTTAACGGAGTGACTGTAGGTGGGCGCCTACAGTGACGTACATAAGGCTAAATTTGATAAGACAAGAAAACTTTAGAATGGTTGGAACTTTCGCCATGATAGCAAAGTCATGATTTTATGTGTATTGGCCAACCAATGTAAGAGTCGGTAAGTGAGAGCATTTTCATGTAATTCTATCAAACTATGTAATCAAAATTTTGGGTGGGGTCTGGGAGAGCATTTTCATGTAGGTTGTTAGAGATTTGTTTTTTCAGGAGGTCATGACTAATTGTTTGTTTTGGTAGATGGGTATAAGATGTGGCATGTATGTGTTTATTTTATGTAAAAAAATAATATTTGGATGGCAAGAAGTTAAAATATTCTTATATTAGGATTTATATTAGGATTTTTAAAGTTTGTTGTATTGATTTTTAAGGTGTATTGCATCCTTAATATAATAGGTTCTTGAGTAGATTTTAGATAGCATTTTGGTAGAGACTAGGTACCAAACAAAGGTCTATTTAAATATAAGTGTTGGCATGTAATGTTGAGAAAAAGGCTTGTGAATGGTATTTCAGTTGAGGATTTAAGAAAACTCTTAAGGGTATTGTTGCAAAGAGAATTAGGTTGAGAAGGTGTTAGGAACAATGAATTGGAGGAATTGAGAAGGTAAATTGAAGAACTAGAGAATAAACAAATTGGAGATGTTGGACCTATATTAGACATAGAATTAAAGGATGAGATGGAGGACTAACAAAATGTTGATGAAAGTGACTTAATCAATCATTTGATCTTATTTATGAAGGATATACTTAATGCAAGGGCGAAAGCTTTTTGATACGATGACAATATGAAAAAATAGACTTTCATATAGGAGAACTCAAGTGATACCATGAGTATGAGAATATCCAAGAGCCCAATAGAGTCTATTTTTTAGTAATGAAGTTGAAAGGGCATGTTGCACTCTAGTGGAATGTTGTATAGAAAGATAGTTGATAAGTAATAGGAGAAGATAAAAACTTGGAAAAAAATGGTGAGTAATAAGAAGGAGAAGTTCTCTCCTAATTATTATCAGCAAATTTTATACAAACAAGCAAAATATTTGAAACAAAAGGAGACCTGTGTCTCGGAGTATATAAGAATTCCTCAAACTATCACTAAAATTACGAATTAAAAGAGTTGGAGTATCAAAGTGTAGAAAAGTATGTGAATGGAATGAAGTTCTATATTCCAGATGAGATAAGTACCCATTATTTCTAAAACATGGATTAAGCATATCAAATTGCTTTAAAGGTAGAGGAAAAATTGAATAGGAAGTCACAGTGGAATTGCAAAGGAAATAATCTTAGAGGCAAAGGAAGAGTGAAGGTTGCAAGAGGACATTCTAGTAAAGCCAACGAACTTGAAGTGTATAGTAGTTAAATTTCCAAGAAAGAAAACCATGTTGGTAAATGTAAAGGGTTTGAAAGAGGCAAGGGTAAGTATGCCATTACTTGCTATAGATGTGGAGTAGAAGGGCACAAGGCATCTAAATTTCCAAAGATGCATATGCTAAGAAGAAGGGATGAGGTCGAGGTTCATGTCATTTAGGTAGGTGAGGGCTAAGTTATGGGAGGAAATGTTGTAGTACTACAACATGAAGAGGGTGAAAACCTTATGTTTAGAAGGGTGTTGCTCAAGCCTAAAAAGAACACTGAGAATGAACTTGGATAGAGCAAGAGTTTTTAAAACTAAACGCAAGGTTTATAATAAATGCTACAATTTTATCATATAGGTAGGGAGTACAAAAAATGTGGTGTCCACAAAGGTCATCGATAAGCTAAAATCAAATTGCATCCCTCATCCAATTCCATATCAATTTTCATGGTTATAGAAGGGTCAACAAATTACTATGACATAACAATGTTGGTTGAGTTCTATATTAGAAATTTTAGTGACCAAGTATTAATTGATGTGGTCGAGATGGACACATGTCATGTATTACGAAGAAAATCATGGTTGCTTGATAGGAAGGTTCTTTATGATGGTATGGAAAATACATATGAATTCAACAAGTATTGTTGGGACGGGGTCCCCTGGGTCAGTGTTGGGGTTAAGATAACCGAAGTTTTGGTACAGTTTGTGTATATAATGTAAAGTCTTTGCGATTTGTGGATGTGGAGCGCGTAGATGAATAGGAGTCAAAGGGGCTTAGCCCCTTGTTTTATGTAAAGTTTGAGTCAATTTTGAGATTTACCCATGGTCCGCAGACCATGACATTGTATGAGAAAGGTTATAAATAGGTGTGTCTTAGAGATTCTAAGGCAATAATAAGAGCAAGAAGTATGAAAAAGTGATAGCGAAAAGAAGTGGGCAAGATAGGAGAAGAAAGGCTTTGCAGCTGAGTGTGCAGAGGCCTGGGTAGAGTCCGCAGCTGAGTGTGTGGACCCCTACAACTGTGTGTGTAGGGTAGTTTTGAGTCTGTAACCTTGCATTGAAGATCAATAAAGATAGTTTCAAAAGAATTATTTCATATTTCTGTTTATTTCTATTAATGCTATATGTTGTTGATGAGTCATGTGTTTTATGGAATATTGATGGAACGTTACGCAATTCTCTTTAATAAATGTTAATGATGTACGCAATGCATGTATAAGTACTTTCGCGAAGACTCTGATGAATTCTCTGATGCATTTATTATGCTACCTATGGAGATCATACATAAAATAGATGTCATCATCACCAAATTTTTGTGGGTTTCTCACATTAAGATGAGGAAATTTCATCTGGTTCATATGTCTATAATAGCTTGTACGATGGAGGAAGGAGGTTGGGGCATTTTGGATACAAAAAATTTTAATAGGGATTTTGTAATAACCCCAATTACATTTTCCTTCTTATTGTAAATTAAAAAAACTAAACATGGGTTGAGTCAAAGGGACACTATTTCCAGGGCTATGAAGGATATGTTGCTTGGGATAGATGGCAAGTAAGGTGCTAGGAACTATGTGGCATTCAGCTGATTGGAAAGCAAGAGATTACAAGGATAACAAAAAAAATGGAAACAAGGAACTAGGTGGATCAATTTGATTGGCTTACAAGATTTGGGCTAGACTAGACACTAACTACCAGGAGGCTGAGTTTGAAGAATGGATAGTTTACTAAGTGGAGAGGATGATTTATGGGAGGAGGAGGGATGTTATTCTAGAGGTTAAGTTGGCATCACTTGGGGATTCAAGTGAATATTTATTCTTGTACCCACTTGGAGGCAGCGCAGAGGAACCCTAGTTGTTAGGCATCATTTTTGGGATTTCTAGTCCAACTGGAAGCATCATTTTACCGTGGGAGCGGTCCTAATCTCTAGCCCTCGAATATGGCTCGGGTGTGACCATTGCATAAGGAAACTGCTTGCAGTTGTCTATGGTTGGGAGGAGAACCATCATCCCTAATTCAATGGTTATTTTCATTGAGATAAGTGTTCCTCTCACGTTAGCTTACTCAATTATTCATACCTATTTAAAATATGGTTGTTGATCAATGTTAATGGAAGGTCCCAAACATGTTGTGTATATTTATGCATTGAACTATATGTATAGAAAATGCAAACTATATTCCATTTTTATATTCTAATAAGTAATGAGTCACATATATATGTACTATCTGGACTGGAAGGTTTTCTGCACATTTTAGCCATGATGGGTTATTTGTCAAATATAGAAAAACGAGTTAAATTATTTGTGGAAGAGTGACTTGTGTTGATGTGAGTATTTTAAATATCATGTGTTGAAGTAAGAATGGTGCGTGGATCTATCCATATTAAGATGGAGTTAAAGACTAAAAAAATGAATCTCAACTCCTTAGAGCTCTATAAGGTGGGCTACTCACAACCTGTGATGGCATACATGCCATGAATAATGGAAAATACTAGAGGCCATACTCATTTATTGGTTTTCTTGTCTTCATATTTTGATATATTCATTATCTGTAGAGATTGAATTGGTTTAATTGATATATATATCCCTTAATATGTAAGGAAGTCCAACAAATCGTATCATTCATTCTTAATAGTGAACCCTGAGGATACCCGTATCCTTTGATTCTTATTTCATTGTTGTCTAGCACCAAATCCTGATAGAGAACTATAATTAAAGCTAGTAAACTGAATAATTCTTATTTAAAAGTAGAGGCTTACACCGTATCATTAATATTTGTGCCATAAGCATTGGAAATGAATGCTATATTCACCTACATCCAAGTATTTCCAAAGTGCATTGGCAAAATGCTTAAAAACAATACATCAATAACAATGTGTGGTTTGTGAACGTGAAATTTTCAGCTTCCTATTTGTGTTGGACTATCACTAGTAGCTAGCTTAAGAAATAAATAGTTTAAGGATAGGAGAGGAATATCTAATCTTTCTCCAAGAATTCAATGTATCACAACAACTATTTCTAACCTCAATTTAGCAATTAATCATATATTATTCTACAGTTTTTACTAGGTTCTTTGTATTAAGCACAAGTTTCCTCACTTAGAGAATTCCATTCTATAGTGCATCACATTATAGGGGAGCATAGTGTATTATCACATCATATGTGCCCATTAAGATACAACATTATAAAATGAATCATCACCATCACAAAAATTCGCATAATATATTAGTGTCCGTTACGGATTACAGTCATTGCCACTACATAATTGGTAGTAGGTTATAATGTACATGATGACTCTACTCACTACATCATAACTCCACGTGCACACAATGTCTATCCTTAGTGTCTCCAAGCTCCTTCCCCCAATTTACTTGTGTTTCCTGGCCCTTTGCATGCATTTTTCTTTGTAAGTGTGTGATGCTCTGATTTATAAGTTAGAGTACTTTTGTAGGACATCCTTAGGATTTTCTTACTTTGATGAGCATTCTAATTCATTGTAAACTTTCCATCATTAACAGAATGATGCATACTTTTCTTTAGAGAAGCATTGACCTAAGCTTTGAAACCAATGTTAAGGACTCATTCCTATATCAGGAGAATCCAAGACAATGAAAGCCCACTATATAAAAATTGTTTTTTTTTGCAGTCATAGCCTACCGTTAGGGGATGTAACTTTTATGTATTTCATTTGTTCCCAAACTGAGTCTCTCACTGTTAGGGAGTGAATATTGACTCATTACAAATCAACTTAGAGAGTTCTAATTTATATGGTTAGGGCAACTTATAGCCATCTCTATTTCAAAAGTTGCAGTAGCTTGCTGGTCACTCTACATTGAAAGCCCACAAACATGTGATGCCTATCTTTAGAATTTCCAAGTCTCCCTTAAAGATAAGAAAACATGAAATTTTTTAGGGTACTTTCTTCTCCCTAGTTGTAATTTTACTGTACTGATGCAACCCTTATGCCTCCCCAGAAGCATATATACACAATTTTAAGAGTTTGCATAAAAGGCATGTATTTAAAAGATTCAAATTCTTACCTAATGGAACGATTGATGTGATTGATGTGCTCAGAATGAGCCATTTACTTCTTACGACATAAAGGCTTCTAGCCAATTTCCCCATTTGACATTGTAGTACTTAATTTCCACCAATGGGCCATTGATGGTTTATAAAACATATCAACTTTTAGAAAATTGAGATTTCTTAAGCTTTGAACTAGTAATATAACCAGTTCAACCTAGATGCAAGGGAATGATGGATGTCTACTACATACAATACATTAATATTGTTTTGAGAAGAAAATGGTTTGTTCCTTGTTGCCTAGGATGGTTATAGACAATGAAAATCAAAAGAACTGTTTTTCTCATCCTCTAGTTGAAAAAAATTCAATGCCCTACTTTGGAACATCCAAATCCTTATGGTATTACATGGTTCAAAGAAGCAAGACACTCTACCTTTGTGTGACTCAAATGTTTTGTTACTTTTGTTGTTGATTCATTAATGGATTGTGTGGATTGTGAATCCACACTGACTGATTATTGTGACTTACTCCTTGGTAATCTTACAATTATTCTAAGAACACATCTTATTATGGTTTTCAAAAGATTAATAAGATATATAAATATATATGACAACATATGGAAATTGACTTCTTTGGTTAGTTCAAATTCATCTACTAAATTGGAACCTTCAGGAAGAATCATTGTTAATTAGGTTAATTTGTATAATTCTATGGTTCTTTGTATAATTTATCAATATTTGAAAGAGGGATTTGTGTGGATGGTTTTCCATTTTTGTTTGTAGGAAAGTTTGGGATGTTGACCAAACTATCAACCCTGTGTACACCCAGGACTTAGTTAACTAAATATGGAAAATACATCTTATTAAGTAATGTGATTTCCTCTTTATCGTAGTATTGACAAAGTATCATCACATTTTGGTAGCATCTCCATATTTGTATGATTAGCCACTCACAATAGATGTCAAATGGTGTGCCTTGTTTGAATGTTATGTTACACAGACAACTATGACAAGAGTAGTTTTAGGTTAAATAGATGCATAGTTACCAAGGCAACTAGCTTACTTAAGGTTGAAAAACTTATGTGAAGTTGGTATAAACCCTAACCTAACCCTAAAACATAAAATAAGAATTGAATTTTGGTTTTAGGGAGAAATATAATTCCTACTATATTTTTTGGGCATATGATTTCAACCAAAGACCCGCTTGTGAGGATCTAAGCAACTCTAGGTTTGTTTATAGACAATGATATTCAAAAGAACCTTTTCTCTCCTCCTCTAGTTGAAAAAAATTCAATTCCATACTTTGGAACATCCATATCCTTATGGTATTGTATGGTTCAAAGAATAAAGACACTCTACCTTTGCATGAACCAAATGTTTAGTTACTTTTGTTATCGACTCACCAATGGATTGTGTGGATTGTGATCCCACACCAACTGATTATTATGACCTACTCCTTGGTAATCTTACTTGTGTTCTAAGAACACATTTTATTATGGTTTAGAAAAGATCAATATGATATATAAAAAAGGATGACACCATATTGAAATTCACTTCTTTGGTTAGTTCAGATTTGTCTACTAAACTGGAACTTTCAGGAAGAACCATTATTAATCAGATTAATTTGTATAAGTATATGGTGCTTTGTGATTTGAAAAGTGAAAGTAGACAATGTCATCAATATTCCTAAATGACAAAATCCATCCTAGATCCACATGTAGATGTTTTTAAAGAATATAAGTGGATTTCATGTGTTGACCAATCAAGTGTTAAATACCCCATGAGCAAAGTACATTTCAGAGTTTTCCATCATTTTCAGATCAGTCAGAATATTCAAACTTCATTATTTTTATGCAGCATTTTGTCATCATGTTGTAAGCCAAATTTTGCATCCCTCTGAGGATGATGTAAAAAATTATCTTAGTATGATGAATATAAAGCCATGTAACACATCTAGGTAGCTTAAGATTTTTTGCTAGAGTGTTTTCTCTCTTGGGAGTTTCTTTCCTTAGATAATTATTTGTGTTTCTTAACACTAAATAATTGGTTAAGTTTTTCTCCCACACATTCCCCAAAGCTAGAGTGAGGCTTGATGGTAAACTCTTAGATGAGTCCAAGTGTATATATTCAATGTAAAATGTCATACTAGATCTATAAAGTTTCACAGAATTTGGTTATGTCTAGAGGTTAAATTTTAATTGTTAAAATTCCTCTTATGAATGGAATTTTTATGTAATGTTTGATGTAAAGATGCAAAAAAATGACATATGTAGAAGTTGTAGGGGGTATGGGTACTTAAAATTATACCTCAACACCTCAAATTATATCTAGACACATTTTGAGTGTGGAAAAATATGTTTAAACCCCTCTAGAGTCATACTTTTTATTTTCCAACAAAAAATGGAAAAATAATTAGCCGAAAATTGTTGAGAAAAATAAAATTGTCTGCAAGTGAAAATAAAAATAAAAATGGAAGAGGACTTTCTCGAGAAAGGAATCAAGTAAAAATATATGGAATCTCCACAAATCCAGCAAGGAAAAGTCCCACAAGAAATTTGTTGAATTAATTTCCAAGAAAAATCATTTTTTTAATGAGATGGTCCAAATTGGTTAAGTTGAATGAGAAATTTTCAAGGAGAAAATTTAGAAAAAATATTTTTTGGATTGAGATCAAATTTTTGGTCAATCGAACACCATCTTCAAGGGAAATTAAACTCCATTCTCAAGATCAGCGCGGGCAATCAAGGGATGAGATTAATTAGGCATGGATCAAGCCTTCAACTAGTCGTTTTCTTTTGGGATCAAGTAAGATTTGTACAATTCCTTGGGCCTATTCGTTTTCACTTGGAGAGGTATCTAATCTCTCATTTTTTCTATAAATTGAGCTCAAAACTCCCCATTATAACACAATCATAAATCGAGCTCTTGGCTGCTGAAGCTTTGCTACAATATTGTATTGGAAATTAGTTTCTGTGGGTCAGTTCATGTTGGTGTTCCTCTTGTATCTTCTATGGTGAATTCTATATGATTTCTTTTCTTAATGCTCTACTGGTTTTAAATTTAAATTATTGCTATTTCACTAGCGAGTTTGTGGATTTAATATTTGGATAGGTATCTTGCATTAGTTTTTGAGTTTAGAGAATCATTTTTTAAATTAATCGATCTAGTAGATATCTCTAGATATTTTGTTTCATTGTGTTATCTAATTATTTATTATCTAACGATTTTATCTCAAATGTGTAGAGAACATTCTATTATTCAGATCTTAGGCATTAGGGGGTGTCTTTAGTTGGACTAGCTAACTTCCAAGATATAGAAGTGAAGAGCCTACTTCATTTTCTATCAAAGACTTATCTAACAAACTTTGCAAGGGTTTCTTGGCCATTTCTTGTGAAAAAATTAGTTATCTCATCTATTTCTCTCTACTAGTGTGTTATTACTTATTACTAAACAAATATAGCTATTTAAAGCTTGTATTTTAATACCCAAGAGCAGAGTTGTACTCACACTCTTTGGGTAAATTAATTTATAAATTTTGTAAATAATTTGTGAATTTTTACTAACCCTTATTGTGTATAAAGTTCATTTTTTTGTACATACTTAATTCTTATGTTGTAGATCTAAGCTTCTCTCTAGTGATCTATGCAAATCTTTAAGGAGATTTGTGGATTTAAAGATTTCAAAGTGATTTTGAAGGGGTCCTTTTGGAGGCTAATGGATAAATTGAATTACCTTTTTGAAAGCCCTCCAAACCTCTGTTCGTTGAACACAACCCTCATAAAGTTTTCTTGTAGATTTTCCTCTTGAAGAATTAGATGACTAGGGTTTCTAGTTGAGAAAATTAAGTTTTGGGAGTCATCTTCCTTTTCCTAGCAAATCAAATTTTTTTTTGGGAAATCGCTTCAATTTGAGAGGTTGTTTTCCCTTCTTGAATTAAGATTGAATCAATTTTGAACTATTTGCAAGCAATGTGAGATTTAAAAATTTTGAGGGGTTTACATCTTAAATGATGCAAGAGCATCTAACCACACTTAATCAAAATTTAAATTAAAAACTGTGAAAGGGGAAACGTGGACAATCATTGTAAATCAGGGCAAATTCTGTTTAAATAGAGCTAAATTGATGGAATTGATAAGTCTCTGGAAGGCTTGATTAAATGTAATTTTACCATGCATGCGTATTGAGAGATTTAGGGGTTTGATTGAGCAAATGTGGGAGAAACTCATGGATCTTAAATGATTCCTCCCTTTGTAATTTCCTATATAAGAGAGTTTGTGTTGTGTGAAAGAGATATAGAGTATGCAATGTAGCCGCAGGGAAATTTGTGACTCGAGCCATGAGGCCTTAGCTTATAATCGAGTTCTGTTTATAATTGAAATATGTGTGTTATTATACATCTAGGCGAAGTCTGGATTTTGTGTGTCTGTTTATTGTTTACTTATATATTCTTTACTATAAATTGGTAAATTGTGTGTGCGAGTGTAAGGGACAAAGTTCCTATGAACTTCGCCTTAAACAAGTATGGCAGAGATAAATTTGTGTTGTAATTCCACTGACAAGCGAACGAGAGATCCGTTAGATTTGAGAACTGATCAATGGAGGAGAGTTTCAATTGCAACTAGAGTCAATTGAATAGCACAGCGGAAACCATTAGATTAGCTAGATCAACAGAAGAGGAATGGCGAATATTAGAACGACGTGTTAGCAGAATAGAAGAGTGGTCTTCGTAGGGGTAAGCAGTATCTCAAGCGTCTTAAAAGCTGTAAATGGTATTCTACAATTTCACGTGATTAACCTTAGCGGGCAACATGTAGCACGAGAAAACTACTTTTCTCACACGCACTTGATTTGATATCGGTCGTGCAATAATTATACGAGATTGCGTGATAGCCATTGGATCACGTGGGATTGATCAACGATGGAGAAAGCCCAAGCTAGTTGGCAAGCGGGTGAAGCAACAACCATTGGATTGGACGAGACAGATCGACGGTGGAGGTTTGGGGCGCACAAAAGTCGAACGTTGAAATAACTACGTCAACTATGGGACACACAGTTGACGATGATTGGTCAAGTTTGTTGTGAAGTCCGCTGATTGTAATGCTTCTGATGCATACGTGGGCCCATAACCCATAGGCCCAAGTGCGAATTTTGTAAATATGCAGCTTTTCTGCATCAAAGTGGTATTAGAGCAAAATAATATTCTGCGTGAAAAAGAAGGAGGTACAGCTATGTTGTAGATTGGAAAGTTTGTGGTCTTTATATTTTCGTACAGGTAGCGGCAAAATAAGGTGAGAAGATTGCAACAGCCTAGAGTTAGGAGTGCTCAATTGGTTCCAGAAGAGAGAACCAAACAGATGTCGAAAGACTAAGCTCAGAGGAGAGAAGCTTGGTGAGGTATCAACTAGCAGGGAGGACTTGTTACTGCAGAGGTTTTGTTGCAGCTCACGGAAATATCATAAAGGCAATTTCATAGAGGATGTGGGTAGAATTGCTAAGGGATGAAGAAGGCATATGACCAGGAGGTCATAAAATTTTTGTACCTCAGGAGTCTGATGCAGGAGCATCTGACCACACTTAATCAAAATTTAAATTCAAAACTGTGAAAGGGGAAATGTGGATAATCATTGTAAATTAGGGAAAAATCTATTTAAATAGAGCTAAATTGATGGAATTGATAAGTCTCTGGAAGGCTTGATTAAATGTAATTATATACCATGCATGCTTATAGAGAGATTTAGGGGTTTGATTGAGCGATTGTGGGAGAAACTCATGGATCTTAAACGATTCCTCCCTTTGTAATTTCCTATATAAGAGAGTCTATGTTGTGTGAAATAGATATAGAGTATGCAATGTAGCCGCAGGGCAATTTGTGACTTGGGACGTGAGGCCTTAGCTTGTAATCAAGTTCTTTTTATAATTGAAATATGCATGTTATTATACATCTAGGCGAAGTCTAGATTTTGTGTGCCTGTGTATTGTTTACCTATATATTCTTTATTGTAAATTGGTAAATTTCATGTGCGAGTGTAAGGGACGAAGTTCCTATGAACTTCGTCTTAAACAAGTATGGTAGAGATAAAACTGTGCTGTAATTCCACCCACAAGCGAACGAGAGATCCGTTGGATTTGAGAACTGTTACAAATCCATTTGGGCACATCAATGCCATCATACAGATCAGTGTTTTAGGGCTCATCAAACCCTAATTTCAGTTTCTTCATGCCCTAAACAAGTCACCCCTTTGAATGCCTCCTTCCCAGACAGTTTCATGAATTGAAGACATCCAAAGATAGCCTCTAGAGGGAACATCGTAGGTAAGCCCTTGTAAGGGTGAATTGCAGAGCAGTTGAGTCCATGCCAGGGTGCTCTGTAAATCACTTAAGCTTCCTTCCACATGTGTTGGGCGAGATTGAGCGAAATTCACATAGGGTTTGGAGAATATTCTTATCTTTTGGAGTCATCTAGAAGGTTCCCTCACTTATCAACTCCTCTAAGCTTGAAAATGGATGAGGAATGAGTTAAGGTGCATCCTATCCTCTCATCCCTTCCTCCATGGAACTAATTCTAAGTATGGAAGACCATTCAATGCCACCATTTATGAAAAAACCTCCTTCATCTTCATATAAATTGACCACTCATCTAAGTGATCATGAGTTGGATTATGTTGAATGGTAATGAGATTATGCTGTTATGGAATTTAGCTTTGGAGCAGGTATTTTAATGCTACAAGTTTGTCATGCTTTTGATGTGATGTGGATGGGATCCAAGTTGGAGGAGTGGCTTTGAATCAGACACCAATGGTTGTAATTCCTTCTTCTATTCAATAAAGTGTTTGAACCTTTCTCCCATATGTTTGTACTGTTTCATAATGCTTATATGTGTGAATTGTATACAATTCCTTTCACTTATATTCAATAGATTGTGTGCATTGATCGATTCTTTGTTTTTTGTTGTGTTTATAGGTACTTCTCAAGCATATTAAGTACGGGAAGAAGCGACAGGATCGATACAAGGGAGACGAGAGGAAATCAGAACTACAAGTAGGTATTTTAATCCTCTCATCTTATCTATTGCTTATAGGAAAAGACTAAAACACTTTAAATTGTTGTTCTAGATACAACTACTTATCTAAGGAATTAGTGTTTATTCGTAGATACTAAATTCTCCAAAACAAATTGGCGACTTCATTGGGGACAAATCCTCTTTCCTAGTAGCTTATCCACCTCCTAGGACATCCTTGCAGACCTTAATTGTGTTCATAGATTGTAACTCAGATCTTTGCATTGAAAAATTGGTCAAAACTGTGTCAAATTGCCTCTTGAAATGGCTCACTATCACCAATACAGGCTTGTAAGGGACACAGTGCACTGCAGAGCGCCCATGGCTTAGGGACAGTGCTCTGAAGCACACTGTCTCCCATTCAGGGCTACGTTGATCCTCCTAGGGTCAGTTTCCCACCTTTGGAAAGTGTTTTTGCCAAATTTTCTCTGTTTGTTTGTTTGTTGATTGATCAATGAATGTTATGTCTCAGAGAACAAGTTTCCATCTCTTGATCTAGCCCAATTTTGATTTGATTGATTAACGTTTCTTTAATTTTTTCTTTGTCATTATCGATCTATAGTCAAAGTTAAAATATAGTTGATTTATCTTCATTCGAAAGAAAGTGTCGTAAAGTCTTCTCTTCCTTCGAATCAGAACTGTCGTAAAAGTCTTCTTTCTTATGAAGAATGATCGATTGTATGTGCATATTTCATTTTGTTCATATTCACATTAAGGAAATCAAAAGTGTAGGGAAATTGCCATGAATTTTGCCATGCCTTGGTAGGCTAGCTGGATGGTGTCCCCTGCTTTCTTGGACTTCGTTGCTGCTACAACCCTTGGGAAAATACTTTCATGGACTGCTTGGAAAATATAGAACAGGGCTTTTGAATCATTCTTCCTGTTGTCCCTTAACAAATCTCTTTCTGCTTGAGATAAGGCATTGTATGTCATTGCAGCTGTTGGTTCTTGAAAACCATTCTCCACCAAATCCCAAAAGTCTTGAGAAGAAAACAGGGACTTCATTGTAATAGCCCAATAATCATAATTTTTTCCATTAAACTGAGGTATCTGAAGATTATTCAAACTTGTGCTTGATGTTGCCATTTCTGAGTGTAAAAAAAAAAAATCTACCGGTTGGTAAATTCGTTCCAAAGGTAAAAAAACAATCTTCCCTCAAAACAATTGTTTTTTTTTGTTTCACTAACAATATTTAACATGCTCCGAGTGTTAAAAAAACACAACAAACTTAATACGATTTACGCATCACTGGGGTTGCAGAGTAAACCTCTGTAAAACTCCCTAAAACTGGTTTTCATGCGCCCACCAATATTTCCTCCACGATTTTCTCCTCACAGACTCTTTCTCTCTGACTTGCCCAACATGCCCAACATTACAAATGAAATTTTCATCCATATTTATCTTAATATACAAATTTGACATTAACACATGACAAAGAAAATAATTAATGCGCAACATGGGAGATTTTGATTTTTTGAACTAGCATGGGTGGTTTTACATAGTAATTGTTTTTTTGAACTTGCAGGTGTTGTGGAGTGTGGGCAACAATTGCAGAGTGAATGCTTGCCCATACTTATTTACTAAAATTCATTAAATGCCTTAACTTTTCTGCTGTGTTGCGGAATGGTCAGGGCTATACTTATGCACTCACTTCAGTCCTTTCGCCTGCAAACAATTGCGGAATGGTCAGGATTGTACTTCTGCTCTAACTTTAGTCCTTTCTCCTGCAAACAAAATCGCAATCATGCAGTAGTTGACTAGGAAAGCATGTTGTTTATCAATTTGTTTAAAGCGGTGGTTGGGATTAATATTTCCAACATAAAACACAAGAAGAATAGTGGCCCCGACCTTATCATGTCGATGAGCTCATCCAAACACCACCGAAAGTTCGCATAAGTGGGAATCGTGCAGTGGTCTGGGCAAGCATGGTATTTGTCAGTTTGTTTAAAGTTGTTGATTCGCTCATCCGGACACCACTGAGAGTTAGCATAAGTGGGGAAAAAATGGCTATGTGAATAGCGGCACTTTGAATTGTGGCTTCTATTTGAGAGGGAAAGGTGCACCCCTCTTCTATATCTGGTTTGTCCAAAAAAACTAGCAATCCAATTGATGTAAGACGTTTGTAGAGATGACTGACGAATGCCTTTTTACATCGGAACCTCTGTGATTGATGAATACGTCATAAGAGATCGATGGAGAAAAGGAAGAAAGAGCACTATCATTGTGTTGAGGAGCTATTTGTGCCATTTGAAAGACAACTGGGATAAATGTATAGACAAACTAATGAATGGATAAAATGGCAGACATAAAATAGTAAGTAGATGACTGAAGCAGGTAGATAGATCACGGAGCTTACCAAGCTTCAAATTGGCGAGAAGTATCAGCGAACTTAGTTAGATGATTGAAGCGGAAGAAGGTGCATTAAAATGCCGAGACGCCTTGTAAATTTTGTGGAAATTACGCTTCGTCTCAGACAAGCCTGGAATTTGACGTCCCATAGTACGTATTTCATATTTTAAGACGTATTTGACAGTTGCCGTAAATTTTTACCCGTCAAGTTTGACGTGCTTCATAAATCAGAAACCGTCATTTTGACATTGAATTTAGGATTTTTCCTGCCAAAATTTATAGTACCCATCGTGTTAAGTTAAAAACACCAAAGTCAGACTAAGCCCAGGGTCATAACACAAATTCATACAATACCTTTGGCTCACATGGCAATGGAGCCTGGCACACTTTCATAGATTTGAATCGTATAAAAAATTATCTGACTATAGTTCTTTCGCAGATTTGAACTTTATGAAGGGAGATCTCCCCCTAGGCAACTAAGAACAACTACATTGTAATCTAGGTGTTACATTCAAGGAACCGACCAACCAGTCTATGTCAAGAATGTGAATTCAGCCATCAAACTATAAGCTAGTACATGATTGAAAAATACTAAAAATACACATGCATTTTTTGGTGTGTATAACACTAAGAAGGGGCGGTGTTCTTGTTTTTTTTCTTTAGGCTTTCCTCAATCGTTCCATAGTCTCCCTCTTGTTTGATTCCGCCATCTTCCAAAATCGACGAAGAAGTGTGATCGAGAAATAAAAGCAGTTAAGGAACAACTGGTGATGTGAAGGGCAGTTGTAGTGTTTAATTCGACAACATCTTTGCCGAGGATTATCAAAAGTCACACCAAATCGGAAATAATGGTAGGGCTCAATGCTGTGAAAAAGTTGGGCTCAAGAAGGGCCTTGGACGCTCGAAGAAATTCAGAAGCTCGTTACTTACATACTGTAGAAAAACCATGGAAGTTGGAGGGCTCTGCAGCAGAAAGTTGGGTGTTGAGATTAGAAAGAGCTGGAGATTGCATTGGGCTAACTATCTAAGACCAAATATCAAGGGGAAAAATTCAGCGTGCAAGAAGAGAAGACTATTATTCAACTGCATGCTCTACTGGGAAATAGGTGGTCTGCCATTGCTACTCACCTTCCCAAGCAAACAGAGAACAAAATAAAAATGAAAAGGGGTAAGAAAAAGGTGGACCTCAAACTCATTCAAAATTGTAGTCACTGCCATGCTATTTTTTTTAAAAGCAAGGGTAGTTATTGATTTGAAGCTCTTGATCTATATTATATGTGGTGTTGTTTTTGGAAGTCATTACATATTAATTTTTGGAATCGAAATTTCGAACTATCTTGTGTGGTTCATGAACTAGGAAAAATAGTTCGAAACCTTGATTCCAAAAATTTGTGTGCGATAAATATGAAAAACAACACCACAGCCAAAAATAAGCCGCTAAAAATAAATTTTAGAGCTTTCTACTGAACTTGCCCTCATCATTTACTTCACAATCCATAAGATTTCCTAGTTTTCAAGTCCCAAGTAAGTTGCCTTCTTCAACCAGTTTCAAGCTCATTAGGTTCTTGTTTTTTTATTTCTTTCTTAGTATTTGTTTGATGTGAAGTAAATGTTGTGA